>CM060964.1:85466929-85469429 GCA_030765045.1 Tenodera sinensis | reverse complement strand
TACTAGTCACTAGTTTTATGTTGAAGTAGTGAAAAAAGTAGTGTAGTAGTGGATAAACCCCCGCCTAGGAGTGCTGTGAAATCTGCTATGATATTCTCGTTGCAGAACAAAGAGGTTCATAGTTCTAAGTTCTAACAGATCTTTATAGGATTATTGAAACAAAGAACCCAAAGAGGTTCTTAAAGCCAACGCATGTTTTGTTTTGTTGTGCCACGTTACCCCTAAGCATGTCACTTGTCTCATAGAACTAGCTTGTGCCAAGGTAAAATGAATAGTTAAAGGAATGTAGCAGGTGACTTATCGTGAGAGGAGTCGCACGATATAAGCTTGTGGGTATATTCATTGTGACCGAAACAAACTAGCAGGATTTTTTAAAAAATATAGAACAGGTGGGAAATGATCAGGGAGAAACAGGAGCAGTTAGAAAGATAGCTTTGTAAGCTAAATATACTCCGCAAACTGAAAATAGCATTCGAGATCCGCTTTTTTGAGCAAGTTCTTTACCTTAATCTAGCGTGCACACACATTCCAAGATTGGCATTACCATCGTAAGCGCGACTAGAAACACGAATCCTGCTTCAGATATCACTGTGTACCTGGAATTGTTTACTGACGTACTGGCTGGCTGCCTACATTTCCACCAGGGACTATGAGCTGGGAGAAAACAGTAGATTAACTTCATAGAAGGAGAACAAAAAAACTAAGAACAACCTGTACATGATCTACATTTTTCTTGAACGGCATAAATTCAGAAAATATATTATTTTTCGTTGTATTTTTAAACTGCCTTTTCTAGATTTTTTATGTGTCGACACACTTTTAATTATGAATTGTTCCACAGGATGTGCTTTCTGGCATAAATGAATGGTATTTTATACTCTCCTAACAGGATAAAGGAGCGATCACATTAACTTCTGTTAACATGGTTACTTATATAAATAATCAATAATACTGAATGAGTAAACTTTGATTTAAGAAAATAGCAAGCAAACCAAGATGCAAGATTTCACAATGGTAAAATGTGTTCCTACATGTTCCGATTTTATGCCACAAAATAAATTTGTTTAAAAATAGTGCTGATAGGGAAAACATTCACAAAATATAAGTTAACGCTCAAAGGATATCCGCCACATCCAATAAACTTAAAGGAGAATTTATAGAAGAATAACTTCAGTGTTAAATTGGAAACTTGAGACTGGCAGTATTTTCCAATAATAAGAAGCACTTTCTGTTACGGGTAGCGTTGTTTCTTTTTTCCTGGTTCCGCTTTGTAACGGTACGGGTATAGGGTGGATGTTAACTCCTCTTTCCTTTTAAAAGTATTTTCTTCATAATACCCCTAAAAGGGCTGTTAAGGAAGCTTATCCATATTTTGAAAAACATTCTGTAGTGGTTTAGTAAAATGTGATGGCGGATTTATGTAGTGAAGGTATTACTTCCAGAGAAAGTCACTCAATACGGGCATACATACCTGATTATGTTTAAAGTAATGAATAGCACAATTGTATTTGCTCAAATATATACTTTTATTGAAAGGCACAGAAATGCTGGAAGTTTCAGAAGACATCGTTTTTATTTTTAAAAATAATATACGTTAGGAATCGTGTGCTTAGCGCAGTGCTGATGCTTACCAAGCGGAAGAAGGGACTTCGATTCCCGGTAACGGCATAGCATTTCCTACTGTTGGGAGAGCTGGTCCGGGGTGCACTCAGCCTTGTTAGGTCCCTGAAGGGCCAATTGAGAAGCTACTTGATTCAGAAGCAGCGGCACCTGGTTATGAATACTGCATTTATCAGCCGGGAGAGACCGAGGTGCTCACCACGTCCTGTGGTCCAGTACTGCACCACTTTCATGACGTATGTGTTGGGCAGAGGCGAGGGACGCAGCGGCCGGTTGGCAGCGTTGGTCCGCAGAGTGCTGTCCTGCCGCCGGTTATAAAATTTCGCATACTAAAGCGCAGACGAGGTTTGGGCCTATGAATCAAAACTTTGCTGGTTTTTATTAAAAATATCAGCTTTTTCACTCCCCAAAATTCTATGTATGACTATACACACATTATAAATTCCACTGCACTACGGAAGGACAGAATCCACGGCAGTTGACAACATTTCCAGACTAGCTTCGAGCTGAAGGTTTGGGAACAGAATGTATATGGTAACCCTTCTTCATAACACTGGCCTGCACATATGAGGATAACAAATAATGCTGCTTGAAAAATAAAGTTCTATCTTTCAAGACATGTTAGAGCATAGTTTTGTAGACGCACTGTAAGTACGAACTCCAGATTGTGGTTTAACGAGAGTGTGGCTATATAAGCATTTCATCACATGATAATGGTGTGTTTATTGCAAACCATATTAATTTCGAACGCTGGCTTGCTGTCTAGCTGAGCCATGACCTTTGGTTATGAGCTGATTATATTTTCGTAGTTATTAGAAACAGTTATGTTATGAAACAGACTACAACACAATCGCGTGATGATGATTTTGACAAAGAAGAG
>CM060964.1:85406929-85464429 GCA_030765045.1 Tenodera sinensis | reverse complement strand
CATGAGTGATTAATACACAGAGTAAACTACGCGGAGGGAGCGGTAACTAATGAAAGTAGAGTAAATGAACTTTGGGATGAATAGTAGATAATTACATAAAATAGGGTAAGAAAGAACTTAGGGTTACAGAGAATGTGAAATAGTATATATGAAGTTCATAGAGGTAAGAGGAGTAAACAGAGCATGCATGTACTGCAAGCAAATTAACCAAGATTAATTAAAGAAGCACGAAACTTGAAACCACGAGACAAAACAGAAAGTGGTCAACACAAAAAGAAAAACGATGAAGGATGTGACCTCGCAAGTCCTCTGCACTATCTGTACGAACACAGTAGGTAGACCTAATAGAGAAAAGTGGTAATGGCCAGTTGTGGGCCAATGAACTTATCTTTATGCGCCTTCCATATCAAACGTAATGCAATTACAATTGCGAGGCTGACACAGAAGGCTTTAAAAAATCAAACAAGGATTGGTTTTAAAAAAATTAAGTGATTTTATTGTTATTTAAAATATTTGCCTGTAACACCAATTACCTTTTTCATTCGAGAAAAGCAGTCCTTAAACCAATGATGCTCTCTTGAGGCACTTCAGAAACGAGCTTCATCTAATGGCGAACACATTTTGCAAATTTCATATCCATTTTTGGAAGTAAAAAGAAATCGGAGTATGCTAGGCCAAAGCAGTGTGTCGAGGTCCATGGTGGTGTACTTTAGAGTATCCATATATTCAGTTGGTTTTGCTGAATGCGATGATGCGTTGCCGTGATGTAAAATTATTTTTCCTTTTGAGGGTTTCCCACGAACTTTTAAAAAAATGTGCACTTACAGGTGTTTGTGTACAAATCGGCAGTACCTAATGGCAGGCGTATCTTCTAATACTATAGTAGCAATAAGGCCTGTTTTAGGGAAAAAATAACTAGCTATTGTCTTACTAGCACTGGGAATTCGTCGAACTTTTATAGGATGTCTTCTTTATAAGACGCATTCTTGACGTTTCTTTTCAGAATCATAATACAAGGTACATCACCAGTAACGATGTTCCAAACCAAACTTGAGTCGCCGCCTTCAAATTTTTTCAGAGTTTTTCTACATCGATCATTGCGTTGTTCTTTTGTTTCTCAGCTTAAGTGCAATTCATCGACACAGACGTTTTCTCACGTCTAGCTCTTGACGTAGCATGTTTTGAATTTGACTCATAGCGGTGCCCAATGTCGCCGAAAAAATTCATAAGATGTTCCTTGAACTTCTTCAAGTATTGCTCTAACAGCAGCATTATTTCCATCAGTAAAAGCAGTTTTTGAGTATATAAGAAGTTCATCAGTAAGAAAAAAAACTATCTGTCTTTAATTCACTGTAGGAATTATTAATTGTTGCTTTAGATGGATCTTCTTTGCAAAATGCTTCACTAAACAGATCTTCACATTGTTTGGGTGTTAATGATGATTTAAACTGTAAAAAAAGTATCCCCTTCAAATGTTCCCTTGTGAAATACAATTCTGTGTAAACAAAAAACCTTTAATTATACCAATTAAACTATTAGATCAATTCCATAAAACTACACGGCAATCAAATCGCAATCATTAGGAAGTAGCTGTCAAATAGAGACAAATTTCATTTGCTTTTAGAAACATGGTATTCAAACATTTTGAGTGTCGCCGTGTTAGAATAGTTACATCCAAATTGATGTGACCATGCTAAACGGTATTGGATATACTCTGTGCCAGCTGCGCTGTTACCTTTGTTTGAAATCCGGGGCATGCTGGTATTAGAGGTCTACGCGTTTGCTCAGAGCGGCGAGGTGCCTAGTTTAATAGGACCCCGATCTTGCTGTGGTGTGTCTCCCCTTAAGTACCAAGTATGGGGTAACCCAGCGGACAGTGCTAACGAAACAGTACTTGTTCTCTTATTACACGAGTAATACCCAGCTACAATAAGTTCGTTTGTATAGATATTAATGTAAGAGAACAAAGTAATATTAACCGCTCTTCTCTTCTGAAGATGTCCTCCGCATCTGTGGATGAAATGTCGAGTTTTAGCAATGTTGTTGTTTGATAACGGCCTACAAGTCCCCAAAACATATTAGGTTTTACTAATAACACCGGCCATGAAAGGCAATATCAAAATGTTTCCAAAACATGGATTAAATAACACATGTTTAAACTTATTTTTCTTTCTCACTGTTTTCATTTTTCATTGATTAATTACGTTTGCTTAGATACAGCTTAAACATTCCGAATACAGGAATTCAGACGTAGATAATTTTGTTAACTTGATTCCACCAGTTGCTGCACAGGCTTGCTAATATCCCGTATCCTCTGTTTTCTTCTTCCTTCTTCACATCATAGAGGCTTGTCTTTGAAGGTGATGCTCTCGACAATCCATTGGCAGGGTGTGCCTGACGTCATGTTTATACGACAGGGCAACTTGTGCTAACAAAGCAGCAACATGTCGACGCGTGGTGTGTTTGCGGTGCACTCTCTGACGAGGCATAAATATCTTATTCGCCAATTTTCCTCAACATTTTAGATGGTATCGCTTCCCCAGTGAGTCTTGGCTTCAAGCTTCAGCTTTTATCGTGTGCACGTGTATCTCAGTCACATGACGCAACATGTGATATGATGTATATATTCATTCAGTATTGGCATTTCTTTACGGTCCACAGTTTTTTACACTTCACTATACACGTGTATTAAATCCAATGTAGGTATATCCTATCACATTCGTACTACATCAGACTACTTTTGGTCGCTATAATCGACGTATTTTAACCAATCATGGCGAGTTATCCAACATTTTTATCATATTCATAACGTTAATTGTTTCTATTGTTTCCGTAGTATCTGTTTGTTGTTTTTTTGTCACCTCCCTAGCATATATTCATTCCTTTGCGGACAATTTTCTTTCCGTATAAATATTCAAAATTAGATTCATCAAGAACGACCCCAAGCAATACAAAGTAAAACAGAAACAGAAATAATAACAGTAAATTGGAAGCAGTTCGATCACTTAATGTAGTAAGTTAATCCACATTTTAGGGTATTTATTTCCTATATATACATTCTCCTAATTGCGAGATAGTCCACCCGGGATTATACCGGCTAATACTGCTGATAATTTTAAAGAATTTTACTAGTGATAACTTATATTTGGGACAAGGAAGTTTGCATTTCTTGGACCAGAATTACGTATTTTCTCCCATAAATAGCCACATTTATCTAGCCAACATTAGTGTCCGTCCGACCTTATTCCGCATTCATGCCTGGCATGAAAAAAATATGAATCAATGAATTGCATCATACTTGGTGTGAAATTGAGTATCAGAAATAATCTCACCTTGTGAATTAGCTCTGATTCGTGTAAACAACTGGACATGGTAACGTCCTTAGTCACTCCCCCCTTGTAAACGGAGACGCTGTTGAGAAATCAGTTACTTGTGATACTGAAATACCGCAGTAATTATGTCGAACCTTTCTTCTCTAAATAGTCTGGAAGCAAGTCCAAAATTATTGCAGCCAAGAATATTCTCTTTGAATATATACTATACTGAGAAAATAATAGTAATAACTAAAACTACGTAAACTACAACAACTACAACGTCATGCGCACATGTATAATTTAATCCAATGCCTTGTCTGTACCAGCGATCAATGTATACGTCTGTCTATGTTCTGTATAATGAATCACAAGGACATTGCAAATGCTAGAAACAAACGAAATTAAAAACATGAGATAAAGTTAACGAGTAGTAGATCATCAGCATATTGCGCAATGTAAGAAGACCCTGGGTCTTTATGATGACAATGCTACGTTGTAATGCTTGTTTGTTTCTGTCCTTGCACTTCTGGTGTAAAATAAATCAGGAAAACATCAAATAACTCTCCTATCGGTTTCCAAGTTTTGCTGCCTGGTCATCATGCTCAGTCAAGTTATTCATTAATGTTCTGTATAATGAAAATAAAGTGGACGGTGTCTTTTTTTCCTTTTTTGATTAGCCTGCATCAAGCAGATTACTCTATTTTATTTAATGTCCTTACTGATAATTCTGATAATTAAATTCAGCCAGTGAACCAGCTTACTAATGCCTACTGAACTCGCCAGTGCGGGTCAAAGTATATTGATAGTACATAGCATGCTGCCCACACTATGTGCGTTTATTTTACTCTGGGAATGTTACAATTGCTTATTTTTCCGCACTCGCCAATGTTACTGCTGCAAAAACACAAGATATGCAGTTGTGTCATCGCTGCTATGGATGCACTTGGTTTTGTCCTAATAACAAAAACCTGTTTCAAAGAGTATATGTATAGCTTTGAAAGCGACACCATTAATAAACTGAACGGTGCCATTTAAGATTTAACACCTTCCCAACACAAGGAAGAGTAAAGCAATAGTTCGCAATTGGTTTACAGAATAGACACATTTATTAAAGCGACTGTTATACACATTGTAGTATAAATATCAGCGTTCTGCTAGAGCAGTGATACTCAACCTGGGGTACGTGCACCCTCAAGGGTACGCGAAGACCTCGCAGGCGGTACGTAAAATTTAATTTAATTAAATCCTTCTTGTGTAGTATTAAATAAGCTATAAATATTATAATTTATTTTAGACATGGTTATATATAATTTAAATTAAGGATAACTCTAGGGCTAGGCCTAGGGGGACAGTGAAATGGAAAATTTTCTTTGGGGGTACGCGAAGAAGAAAGGTTGAATACCACTGGGCTAGAGAACATAAACTGAAAAGTGCAAAGAAATAAGATTTGCATTTAGGAGATAACTGTTTTGTGTGTGTTGAGTAATATAGATTTTTTAAAGAAATCAAATTCAAGCTATATTGACCATTCACAATTGGGGTTTAGACATATTCGAGGTCTGGTTTTATAGGAAAGTAGTGTAACCATATGTCTAAAAATGTTGTATTCACTCACGCCAGGTAGTTTTCTTTGACAATTGTGTGGCGTGTTTAAACTCGCTTTCCTTGTAATGAAATAATCATTATGATAAACACTCACACTCAATTAAATTATTGAAGGCTCTTTGTACGTATGTAACTGATTGAGAGGCTATAAGGCAGGGGAAGACTGGTATCGCTGCTGTGACGTCAGCTCACTCAGCTCACATGCTCCCATGCTCCCATCAAAGGCCAGTTGAACGTGTGACGTCACAGCGGGGAAGAGGGAATGGCGTGCGGGACATCGTAATTTTAATGCTGACTCTTTCAGTTACAATACAGATTATAAATAATTACATTTCATTACATTAATTACATATAATTACATTATATATAAATTCTAGTTTATGTGAACAGTCATGTTATAACGCAATTAGAACAGAAATTATAACTATTTTGCCTGAGCTAGAGGAGAGCTATAGAGAACAATTAGGTGGACATTTTCCGACACTTGCCGTTTCGCTTTTCTTTAACTAGTTTGTCAATGTTAGGGCGTAATGTGCGGCACATTTGTAACCGAAGACTGCATGTTAGATTGTGATCTGACAATATGCTTCGGGATTTTGACTTAGAAAGGTTCATAACAGAAAATAATTATTCGCACACATACGTAGAACCAAACATACATAATATCCGTGCAACAAGGACATATAACCTCAGAAATCTGGTATGAGGAACATTCTTATAATAATCAGCCAAGTCTTCCTTGTGTTTATATTTGTCCTTCAGGAAATCGTTGCACTGTAAATTTATCAATTCAATTTGCTACCTGCTAGAAACATTGTTAACATCCAATGAATACGGGGTCGCAAAGATCTGAAACGTAGTTGACAATGTTTCTACATCTTGAAGCCTGGTCTAAAACTGGTGTGAAACACGGGGAACTCAACACAAACACTAAACCACAACACATAACACTGCACAACGTCAACAAAAGCACAAAATAAAAAGAAAATTCGCACTAACGCCGTTAAGATCCCTCAAACAACAAATAAAAAACCTCAGACTAGGCTGAAGAGGGTTCTCCCTAAACAGCCCAAGCAAGTTGTAAACATGCCCAAATAACATTTTTCATATTAATTCAGTTTCGTGCAAGTAGCGCCGCTGCTCTAGGTAGCATAGCAATACACCGCTCTCCCCTGACGTCACACGAACTTACAAGCTGGCTCTTCGTTTAAATACGTAACACGGCCCGAAGTTGTCTTCCCCTGTTATAAGGCGATACATATTGTGACAAAATGTCAAAATCAGTTCGGTTACTTTTCTTTCACTTTAATGTCATCTAAAATTTTATCTCAAATACAAAGTTCTCTTCTGTCGTTAATACAATCTACAGTCTTTCGGGCTATCAAATTTTCCTTCACAAACCTTGCTCAGTCCTTTCAGTGTACTTCTCTTCCATTATCTCTCATACACTACCTACGTCGTTACAATCACTTGACGCCCCTTATATTCCTCACGACGCACCGACGTATCTTTCACGATGACACACACGCACAGCCGTCGCACACTCGCTGGTAAACTGACCGACTTATGTTCATAGTTTTAACTGACCGTGAAATCACTCACGGCTGTTTCTTGGCCTTGTTACATAGTGAGGATGATGCCACACGGACCTTTCTCGAGTTCCACACACACGCATCTGTGATCACGCAACCAGATCTATCTTGAAGGCGCTAGAAAATTCCTTTTTGATTCTGCCGCTTCGATTGTTGTTAGTTACGTACTCATAGCAGTCGCGTGAGGTAGCCTGACCTTGAACGCCTCTATCCCCTCACCGGCCCCGCATGTGGTGTGAAGTAGCTTGGCCCCGTGCGTCCTTTGTTGTGCGCCGAGCCCGACATCAGAATATATTAAATACTAGGCTAATATTATTTATAGTCTGTTGGTCCCACTCTTCATGCGGAGTAATAAGATGATTTTGAAAACAGGAAGAAACGTTACGAATTCTACAACTTATAACATTTTGTATTATGCTGAGCATATTTTGAGGCTTCACCACACCTGTCCTTTAACCCATAGTCGCGCGTATTGTTAGATGAAATCTAGCAGTTAAGTTATTGTGGTGAACTGTTGATTTTTCAAAATAAGAGACGTATAGCCCCAATTTGTGTTTTAGAACGCAAATTCTTAGGGGTTGTGTTGTTCTGAGCGTTGCGAAGTATTAGATTTTTTCTTACATGGGAGGTATTGCGTGACACGTTAACGTAGTATAGCAACTGTGGTCACTTTTTTCAATATTGACTGAAACAAAAATGGGAGGGGTACCTAATATAGTCGAGTGATGGAATCATGCCCATGTAATGCGCAGTAATTTATGTACGTAAGACAAGACTAAACCACTCCTGTCGCAGCCAACCCCATCTCCTAACTAAATCTAGTACTCCACTTAATTTTTATTCTGTTATCCCTTTCCTCTTTCTCCTAAGTCTGAAACCGTCCTCTGTTCATAATCTAAATTTAGTAGACTTTTGGCGTCAAACCATCACAGGTTTGTATGGCCCGTGTTGAGAAGCATATCTACCAACCACTCAGGTAAAATGTTTTCGTACTCCTCCCCTTTCGCCACCCACTTAGACCTGGCCTTTGTTGACAGGCTAATACGTGTATGTTGGACTACAATTCAAACTAATAAGAGATGGCTCTGCCACGGCTGGCGCGGGACACAGATGTCTTCTGCCAACGTTAAATAAGGAAAACATCTTCACAATCTAGAAAACGTTATGGTTAACTTGACTAGGTACAGAGCGTCCATTACTTCTGAGCAAGCTGCGTATGAAACTAAAATCACCACTCCGTCTAAAGAAAAATTGCTGGTGTTATCCGCGGAGCGCCAAAAACTGAAAACCAAAGTGATGCCCAAAGAGTCAGGATGTCTCTCACATTCTGGATGAAAATGTACATACACTCATTGTTGTAATGAGCATTGCAATCCACACATCAAAGCCTGCTTGTGTACACATTCTGTGTGAAAATATTAAAAATGACATTTCCTCGAAATCCTCCTTGTTCTAACGCAGTCCAGGCTTCCTTGCAGTACAGATTACCGTACTTGTAAGCTATGGTTATACGTAATGGCTATTAAAATAAAGGCATAAATACGAAAATCATTTTTCCAGTAAAAAATAATACATGGGAGTGATCCTGACAAATAACAGATTTATCCAGGGTTAAAATACGTTAATTTCTTAGGTTATGTTCAGATCTCTTTCACTACATACCATCGTGTACTTTAAGATACCAGGTGATTCAGCTGCCCCTTATTCTCGAGTTTTATGCAATCCGCATTTTATAGTCCAACATGAAAACATCGACCCCATTACTAGGTTCTGCCCGCGTATTTAACATGGATGTTAAACACTGGATGAAATTAGTACTAATATAGATGTTATCACATCGCCTTTTAATATATTCGTAACTAGACAGCTGACGTTTGCACTTCTGCAAATGTTCACTGGAACCAGCGAATATTACATCTTAAACGGAATGTTTACCTTACACGTTACTAGGTAGCTCAGTTGGAACGGGCGCAAGACTCCCAAGTAATCTGTCTGCTGTGAAGGTGGTTCGAATCCCCTGCATGTACTAATTTTATTTTACCCTGTAATCCTCACAATTTACAAATTATTATTCTGCAAACTTTTATTATATTCATTTTTATTGTTTGATTTATGTTTTATGGCATTGTTTGATGTTTATCGGTGGACTACAATTGTGTAGTTGTTTAAACACAATAATAGGTAGGTGCAATTGAAATAAGGATCATTTATACACATTTGAACACGGAAAGCAAAGAAATTACATTGTCAGAGTTTAACATGGAAGTTAAACTCAATTTTGCAGACAGTGAATTATTGTGCTATAAAAAATGTTTCATAGTGATACGTTTAGCGGCGCTGGAATGACCCTTTTTCTCTTCCTGGAACACGACTCCTCTGACGAAGCAAGTGCTCGAACTGGTGACCTCCTTGGGTAATGCACGCTGTTGGATGGAGCCCCTGACTTGGTGTAGCATGGCGGGTTCAACATTTCTACAAGCCACTGTAATACGCTGACGAAGGTTTCCTAGATTGCCCAGCTCCTCTGCATAAATGCGTTCTTTTAAATAATCCCAGAGAAAGAAGTCAAGGGGTGTCAGATTAGGGGTGTCGGATCAGGTGGTCTGGCAGGACAGGAGACTGGTCCTTGTTTTCCTATCCAAAGACCAGGATGTGCAGCATTCAAATGATTGCAGACGATCCCCAACCGGTACGGAGGAGCACCGTTGTGTTGAAACCACATCGTCATTCGCTCCTGGAGTGGCACATTCCCTAGTAATCAAGGGTGAGCTACGGAGGAATTCCAGGGAAGCGTGCTCCTGTTAGATGCCCCTCGAAGAATAATGGTCCAACAAGGTGTTCTCCCAAGATTCCACACAAGACGTTTACACCCCACTGCTCTTGGAATGCTGCCTCCCTTACCCAATGAGGATTATCAACACTGCTATAGCGTATATTGTGACGATTTTCAGTTCCATTGTTGTGGAATCTTGATTCGTCAGAAAACAATATCCTGGATGCGAATCCCACATCTCTAGCTACTCGCTCCAGCAACCGTTCACAAAAGGTTATTCGAGCTTCGAAATCTCTCCGTGAAGTGCTTGGTGCTGGTGCAAACGATAAGGATGGAACTTATTGGTGTTCAATATTCGCACTACAGAAGATTGGCTGATGTTCACCTCCTGAGCAACTGCCCGTGTACTAGTATGCGGATTGTTCTGGATGGCGTTCAAAACTGCTTCTGCATTAACACCCGATGTTGCTGGTGCGTGTCTATGTGGAGGCATTCTTGCAAGAGGTGCTGTTACACGCAGACGGCTTTCAACATTCCGGAAGGTGTTTGCTGTTGGTTGTCATCTATTCGGACATCTCTCCCGATATAGATGCTGAGCCGCTGGTGTGCTTGTTCTTGCTTCTCCGTAGGTCAAAAGCATATCTACGTACTCGTCTGTCGAATACATAATGAAAGACTGGCACAAAATATGCGACATCATACGTGTGGAGAACACAGGGGTCGGCATTCACAACAAATACATCATGCCGTGCAATGAGGCAGAAGTCCGTTACAAAATGCAAACAACCAAAAACGATTTAAATTATGTCCCAAACCCTCAGGGACCTTATAATTAGATTATTGTGAATTCGGTTTCCAAGTTTTGATGAACATATATATATAAAATTTACAATGCTGAGACTCGAATCTGTGTCTTTGGGGGTTAGCGCAGAGGACACGTCACAATCCTATTCAAATATTACGAGACTTGATTGAAAGCACGTACCGCGTGCAATAGTAGAACTTTTGTATGCCTGGCGCTGTACCATTGCCACCTCGCAAGTATTTGTGCTTGATTTAGCCTTTTAAGACAGTTTTAATCATTTACCGGGCGTTTTAATATTATTACTTAATTGGCAAAAGCTGTTATGCATATTGAGATGCACGAGGCGTAGTTCATGCAAAAATATAAATAAACTGTTGTTTAATAATATGTCCGTTTTGACTGTACGGGTCCATGATGGATGAGGCGTGTCTCTAAATTTTTCCTGATTTTTAGCAGCCAACCCCTGCTCTAAGTACAAGAATCCACCATTTTCTTTTTAGCTGACATTCGTGTACTCATATGATAGGTCCATTTTTTCCTAGGGGTTTACTGAATTAGGTTGCTATGTATACTCTAATAAAAAGTTTGTAAAATCGGCCGGAAACCGGAATTCGCTCTCAGTAAACGAGTCGTATGTTTTTGAGGTGTACTTTAGCGAGGAGTACGTTCTGTCCCTTAAACCACTGTTGCTCTCAATTTTGCGCATTCTTCTCTTTAAGAACGTCAAGCAATACATTTTAGTAAGCGCAAAACTGGACTAAGGTGCACATGCCGTTAGACCTTCCAAAAAAATAAGGCGCGGCTGACTCACCTGGTATATTCAGCAAATTCTTCTTCTGAAAGCTTATTTTTTTATCTACCTCATGTTAATGGGCATAAACCTTGCAGGTTTATATAACAACGCTTAGTATATTGTGTGGGAAGGCAAAATAATCGGTTTCCGAATAGGAATCCCTGTCCAAAAATGCACATTTTGGACGCTGTAGCACATAGAAGTGTGAGATGGGTGTACGTTTACATTTCGTCAATAAACCCAACATTAAGCTATCTCCATTATAAACGGGCTTCGAACTGTGTACCTCTTACGTCATTGCAGAGCTTAAATCGGTGGTGGTGAGCCTCGTGTATGTGACCGAATACGTGCGGTTGTCTTTTAAGGTTTTTAATCGCTCTGTGGACTCGAGCCATAAGGTCCTCCGTTGACATTACAGGAGTGCCATGCGCCATACTCTTCATAAAACTCCACAGAGAATAGTTGAGAGGTGGCGATCGTGCTCGCCATGGAAGTCGTTTACCTCTAGCAATCGATCGATTTCAATAGGCGATGTTGAGGTGATTCCGCACATTTACTTCAAAGTGTACTGGAGCTCATGTCACCATTTCCGTAGCTGTGTACTGATACGTGTTACACTGCTGTTGAAAACGTTACTGTACTGGAAACTTCATTTTATCATTCTGCACAACATATAAAGTGATGTCGGTGTTTTTTGGGACACCCGGTACATACTGTCACTATTCTGTTGTTTCTCGGGGGACCACTGAGGGAAGTGGAATTGCAAGGGCATATTGTAACTGAATAGCGACAATGTCTTATAACAATGACCAAGTATTGAACAATTCAAATCAATAACAAAGAATATCTCGGAGATGGCTAATGCTACAAATATGTTTAGATATAAGCTGTGTATTATAAACATACCTACATTTTTGTGTATCATATCTTTGTCCACCTCTTATGGTTTACCCGTTATAAAAACCGTATAGAAAATACCTTCTGAATAAAGAGAAATCTACGGGCTGTTCCAAGAAAATTCAATATATACGTTTTATTTAAAGCTTAATTACTTGTAATATTTGGTATTTAAATCGAAATCGTTAGAGCCAGTTTAGGTAAAATAAACAGAAATCCCAAACATTTTTAATCTAAAGGGGATTATTTGAACCTTTCGTGCGGCATCCTTGCAAGAAACAGAGCTTAAATGTCAAGTTTGGTATCTATGGACTTCCTGTATTTGAGTTACCCCGCGGGTGCCCCCCCCCCCCCCACACACACACACACACACACACACCACAAATACGAGCGCGCACGCACACCTCAATCACGTGCACTCGCGGCCCTCTTTCTCAAACTTCTCTTTTAAGGGAGTTCAGGAGACATCAAAATATGTATTTCGGATGAAATTTAAACATGGAATGTTTAGGTGGAATGCAATAGTCCGTCTATTTATTGTCAGTATGCGTTAGAGAAAGTAATAAAAAACACGATATTTATCTGTTCCCATTGTTTCGCAGCCAAACGCATATTGTTTTACATTGTTTCTTGTATCTAGCAACGTTTCAAAACTTTTACAGTCCTTAGAGAATATTGAGGTGTAAACTCGACTGTAAGGCTGTTCATCGTAACTACCCTTAATTTTGTCCCGAGCACTGGAGCACAGCTTTGCCACGTACAAGAACCTCAGATGAAAACAGACATAAACCAGTTAATTTGCACGGGTTCATGCAGCTTCACTTTGTTACTTGTAATTATAATTCAGCATCTTGCAAATTACAAAGGAAAGATTTGGTATGCGGAATAATTTCGCCTTGTTTGTCACTAAAAGCAATCGCATTGTGACTCTAGGGGATTTCGCAGGAAGCGTGTGGTAATTCAGCTAAATTTCCGCCTTGAAACCTCATGGGGAAGAGGCAGCATATCATTGTGAAGTTAATCTGATCCGGTTGGTACAGCATGACTAGAGTCCGGCTTTGGCATAGTAAGCTCCCACAAGGGTGAGGTTACTGAGAGTTTGTACATCCGATTATAGGTAAAGCTACACTAGAACAATGAAGATATACCTGCTCGAGACGGCGGCCAGTAAGCAATTTTCCATAGTACACTGAACTTAGATTGCCTCAAAATTGGCCAAAATTATTTTGTTTCTAATTTGAGGTAAATTATAGCTAAATAAAATTACTAACTCGATTTTCTTATAATTCTTAACAGGCATTAACACTTCATTAACTGAATGTTTTGGCCTTCTCTACAATTTTCTTCCATTCGATGCGATTTGTAATCAACTCTAGCCAATTTATTTTTCATATTTTTTAAGTCTTGATTTATGTTATCATTCCATCTATCCTCGATCTAGATTTGAGAGGCTTCCATATGTATATTTAATTGATGATTCTCTCATCTGTTACAAAATTAATTATTGTTTGTTTTCTAGTTCTTTTATTTAGCCCTTCATTTCTCAGGATCTTTCACTGAGGATCTTTAACTGGTCCAAAATTTTTTCTTAAAATTTTTCGTTAAAAAACTAATAACTTTTGTTTTGTGCTTCTTTCAGTACCCACGTTTCGGAGCCACGTGTAATTATGGGTTCTATAAATTGTATTATAAATTTTTAATTTTGTACTTATAGCAATAAACCCACTTTTAAATAAATTAGTATACATAAACTATGCTTTATTTTCAAGGAATTCTCTCTCTTTCACTTCCTCTATAGAACCATTACTGTATACTGTATACTGTGGACCCGAGATATTTGAATGATTATTAACCATATAATTATATGGTTATTTATTACTAAGCCCTCCAACTTGTTTGATTCTTTAGAGAATTTAATTTCTTTCCATATTGATGAATAGTCCAAAAACTGCGGACTCGTCCTTTAATTTTTGAAATGTTTCTGTTGCTGCCTTTTTCGTCCTAGCAGTGATAATTTCATCTGCATAGACTATGCATTGTTTTAACCTCTCTCTCTCTCTCTCTCTCTCTCTCTCTCTCTCTCTCTCTCATATATAGATATATTGTCACCGCGCCCGCCGCATCTAATTGCCGACAACAGCAGTGTCACCCATCGCATTATTGTCGGCACTACCGCAAAGGAGCCGAAGGAAAGAGACAGAGCATGGCCGCATTGTTGGGGCGCTTGCCGAAAGAGAGAAAAGGATAGAGACTTCGAGAATCTTCCGCTTTGTATTTCACCGCAATAACTGAACTTTCCAGAATAGTGCCTGGGAGATATAAATAGCGGTAAAGTGCGACAGAAGAAGCAGTCAGACGTATGTGAAGCGTTGAGTAGTCGTGCCGACGGAGAGTCAGACGTATGTGAAGCGTTGAGTAGTCGTGCCGACGGAGAGGACAGACGTATGTGAAGCGTTGAGTAGTCGTGCCGACGGAGAGGACAGACGATGTGAAGCGTTGATGAGTCGTGCCGACGGAGAAGGGACAGTTCTTTGTGTTACGAATTCGGAGCCGTGCTGTTGGAGAATCGGAAAAGACTTTCTTGCTCTTGCAACGAGTGTACAAGGTTACTGTTTACGGAAATAAAAGTGTTTCTTTATCTCGACTACATCTGTCTTCTTTACCCTACACCCAAACAAAAGTCACAATATATATACGTATATATAATAGTGTTACCTCTCAAATCTAGCTTATTCAGAACTGAATCTATTACTATATTAAATAATGCGACAGACATGGGATCTCCTGGTTTCACTCCTGTTTCAGCACTAAATTGTTCACTCAAGCAATTATTAATTTTAACTCTTACCACATTATTAGCTAGGGCTGTTGTAATCAACATAATTAGCTTTCTAGGCGCATCATACTTCTTTAAACAATCTAATACTTTACTCCGCAAACCTTGTCAAATACCTGTGTATAGTCTATTGATATGTTAAATAAAGTAATGTTACACACATAACACTTTTCAAATAATTGTCTAAGCATAAAAATACTATTGATTGTTGACTGACCTGGTCTAAAACCTACCTTACATACATATATAGTCTCCTGCTTCACTATCTCACAGTTTTTGAAGCCTGTCGATTAGGAATCCAGTCGATATTGCTCTGCGTGTACCTGTATATCTAATATAGTGGGAACCGCTAAGATAATCAGTATTTAACTGTTGAATAAGATACTTTGTTTTCATGAAATGTAACATATTTCAACAAGGAATACATCTTGCTATTACGCATCATAACATTGCATATGAAAAGTTTCCCACGCCATACTCTATATGTTGTAACTCTACCAGTTACATTTTATACTGGCCGGGAAGGTTCGGGACGCTGACCACGTACCACCCTCCAGCACTGCACCCCACCAATGGTGCCTATAGTGGGCAGAGGGGAGGAGGCGCAACGGTTGCGTGGCAAGCCTTGGCCCTTAATGGACTGTTGCCCTGTGGTTATATATAATTACGTTTTATTATCATCTTCAGAAAGAATCGTTCCTCAATTTGGGCGATGACATTTCCAATATCCTTCAGTTGTGGTACTGTTTGGGATTATTTTTATAAACTTGCGATTTTAAAGGCTCCCATAGGAGAAAGTCAGAGGCTGTTAGGTCACATGACCTTGCTGGCCAGTTCTGATCGCCGTTTCTCCATTGCAAATGGTCCGTTGGTTTTGGATGTTGAGTTAACTGAATTTTGTAGGCATGAATATGGTTCCTTTGTGAGAATTCGCTGGAGGTAACTTTTCGCAATGCCCAACTGTTGTGAGAGACGACGAATTGATATTTCTGGACCCACAGTAAGACTATCACGCACAATCGCAAAGTCCCATCAGAATGTTCAGATCGAGAGTGCAGTGGAGTTTTAATGTCTAGAGTCGAACATGTCCCAAATCTTGCACTTAGTCTGCGAACTTTTGACTCGTTAGGTGCATTATGACGACCGAGACTAGCTTCCGCACAGTTTTTGCGTAACATTTACCATATTTTTAATATGTTTTTGTAATAAATATTCCTTGCTCCGTTGCAAGGCGCTCCGTGATAATTAACCACAAGAAATACTGATTACAAAACCGTAATCAAAATGCTCCCATGACAACAATAAACTGTAGCACGCAATTAAAAACCGATGTTCTTAATGGTCCGCCCTATATGTTGATACAGGAGTTATTGACTAAGAAGATTTATAATTTTATTAAGAACTCGTGGGGATACATAATTGCAGCAAGTAATTTTCGTATATTAAAATCAATGTATAATGTAATCAGTTCGTGTTAGTCACTAGCTAAACAATGTAGAAGTTAGCCAGAGGACTGAGGTTAGCCTGTTAAGAACAAGCAACTATAGAGGCTAATGAAGCAATGTTAATTATGGTTCTAATGAACTCAGTTGTTTAAATCACCCTTAGCTTAATGGTATGGTATAGAAATGTTATGTTCCGGAAGTAGCAGTTACCGAATCTCCTAGGTATAATTCTGAAAATTAGAAGGGAAAATGGAATTCTTGTAATTTAACAAGTCACACAGTAACAATAGCGTTTCGGTAGCGAATAAGAACGCGCTATCCAGCTAAATAGGAACGTTGATGAGAAGTGATACCTAATCTTGTGATTAGCAAAGATATAATATACTTAGACACCCTGTACTACAGAAGAGGATATTTCAGTCGCCTAGACTTGCATAGATTGATTGCCACTAGGTAGAAGGGGTGAAGTGAAGGAAGCACAAGAGGCTTCACGCCGCAGGCAGACAGGTCACAGAGGTACGCGAAAGACCCTAACCAGGCTCGATCAGGCTAACAATGACCAAGTAGCCCTCATGTGTACTCGAAGTGCACCCTTTCCTTGAAGCAAGCATCCGTGCCATTTGGCAACATCACGGAAAGGAAATCGTGGTACATAAGAAACCACAAAACATTCGCCTATCGACCTGGGAGTACCACGAAAAACCAAAGGTCAGAGTGGGCTGTTAATGGAAATCGAGCTTGGGACCCTCGAACGTAAACCTCACACGTGAACGCGGAGCGATCTCGTTCGGTGGTATCGAATGATACGAGTAACCGTTACAATAATGTTCTATTTTGTCGCGCACATAACCTATTCTTTCTGGTGTCAATAATGACAATACTATCATAGTGATTGGCAAAGCTCCATGTCGCTTTTTCTTTGTTTCAAACAACCAATTGTTCTCTAATTGGCATTTTTATTCACGTTAAATCGATATGCAACCATTTTCAATAACATTGCAACAAATCAGCTTTTAGCTTCTAATACAGACATTTGATGGCAATTGGTGGTAGTTTTTCAATTATTGTCCGATTGTACCATTTTCACCGTGTCAGCATAATCCTGTTTGTAGTACCACATTAGCAAAAGTGGAGAGGAATGAATTCATAAATTGCTATCGTGTTGTCTACGCTGATACTCGATTAACATTGGTAACAACCTTTGAGAGCTTTCCATCGTACTGCCCTCATGTAATATTTAATCTGGTGTGGCCATTTCAGGCAAACATCAAGTGTGCATTACCATTAGCACTTTCGTATTTTCATGGTATATTAACGTGCATATTTCACTGCGCTTTAATAAGCATGTGGAAGATGTATAACAAAATGTATCCCTAAGCTTTTCTTATTGCAACAGAAACATCAACAACCCAAAGTTCTAATGCTAATTTATTTTTAGAAATTTCTCTCGTTTATGTCTCAAATATTCTATTTGTGTCAAAATTGGCTAAAACCTATTATTTAGCCCTCCAAAATATCTGCATTTTGCATTGTGACGTCAGTTTTATTTCTTTCAAAGATCTTGTGAGGTGTAAGATTTAAAGCTTTCACGGCGCACGTTATTTATTATAGTTTCACGGGCGATCAGCCGTGTGAGGTTTGAAAATATTGAGCTTTCGGCCATTCTAAACTCCATGGCCTTCGTCAGAATGAAACGAAGGCCATGGAGTTTAGAATGGCCGAAAGCTCAATATTTTCAAACCTCACACGGCTGATCGCCCGTGAAACTATAATAAATCTTGTGAGGTGGGTACTGAATTTTGCGTTGGTGGTATTTGGGTGAAAGTACATAAGGCTTAACCTGGAAATTATCTCAAGTTATTATTTATTTATGCCAACAAACATTCTGTTTGTGTATTTAAACACACAAGCCGTGTTTGAACAATGTTTGTGGTTTACCGGAAGAAAAATGCGAATCGGTTGGAGAGTTCTATGTCATCCTGGCAGGTTGTCACAGTAGCTTAATGGTTAGAGCACCCGCCAGGTAAGCGGATGGTTTGTGGTTCAAATCCCAGTCGTGGCATTGAATTTTTCAGCTCCGATTCTACCTCTTATCTCGAGTTATTGTACGTATAAAAACAGCGTTATTTTTTAGTATATACATGATGAAAAGCAATCAAGATGTTTTATATTAAATATATAGTACTTTGCAGCTCACATAGATGAGTTATTTTTATTTATTTTCTAAAACAGAAATACAAACAAGTAATATGGCTAAGCATTAGAAACGAAAGACGACTTCATTAATGTGACCAACGCTGCTATAGTACTTTCATTTTACCAGTCCACTCAAGGTCACTTTTTCAACCTGCGCAGTTGTCCCCTCACTGCCCTCAGTGAGTGAGCAACGAGAGAGGGACAGCGCACCTCGAGGCGGGGGGCTTAAATAGGCATACAGAGCGAGAGTGCGGATTTATCGAGTGGACTGGTCAAAGTGTGACCACTACGAACCTCCTGGAGATAGAAATGAGGGGAGAGAGACGAAAGGCGGCCAGATCTGATCGCGTCGCGCAGCTGGCTCCCTAACTTAGAGCACCTTAGAGAGTAGCTTAGAGCACCTAAGTTTATATGTTGAATAAAATCTAGATCAATGCTATACTAATAAGTGACCTGTAGTTTTCCTTGATGTACTCTTAAATAAATGAGAAAATACACCATAACCTTACTTGTTACACATGCACTTTGCGATCTCGGTTACATCACATGGTGCAGTGCGTTGCTTTTTATTGCTCGTTAGTGTAACCAGCTTGTTAACAGACTGAATAATGCTAGAGAACAGAGTATCATTTCACTTGATGTTTGTGCAAGAGATTTTCTGTGAAAAATACAGTTATTTCTACGTAATTATAAAACTCTTTTAGCTTTTATGTGTTGTATCTGTGGAAGTGATATGTATTTATATATTAGATGTAAATGTTCAGATATTCACTTATAGAAGTTAACTAAACATCCACAGAAATAACATTAGTCTTTAGGAGTACACAGATGGAGGAATAATAAAAATATGGAACACAGCATCTCAAGCAGTCCACAGTGGCCGATTTTGCTCCTGACGTGATATCTGGGAGACTTGGATGGGGAGGATTCCCGCAGATTCGGAAGACGATATATCAAGGGACCGAGTCCCTAACTGTTGCAGATGCAGCATATCTTAACGCCAGCTAGCCACGCCTTAGTTCCAAGCCCCTGGGGTCCCTCTGGCGCACGACCTCTTCCTACAAATGGGAATCCTACAAACCAACCAAACGTCAGGAAGAAGACCTTTCCGAAGCACACAACCCACTGTCTTGCAGCAACACACAGAATGCCACCGCCGAGTTTCTCAACCCTGAAACAGGTTTTTTTTTGTTCTTACCTTTCCTGGTTCCTACTTTTTTTTATTGCTTTCATGTTTTTTTCCCTGTATTTTCTCATACATGTACACAGGCGTGCACAAAAACAGCCGAATCCATGTTCGAGGTGGAACACGAACTCTCTATCCCCTACACCACAAAGCATCAGAGCTAGGCACCTCAGCAAGCGCGGCCATTGTAGTCGGCTAGTTGAAAGATAATGATAGCAAACTGAGACTTGTGATAGAGGAACTACCCCAGCATTCGCCTGCTGACTCGGAGGAAACATGGAGAAAGTCATGCTCATTATGAACGACCCGACGGGAATGGAACCTGGAGAACCCTGAATGCAAGCCTCACACGTTAGCGTGGAGCCATTTTGATCGGTATCAGTTTTAGGGTTTTCAAGGAGAAATAAAGAATGAATTAAGTTGCTCTCCAGTTGGCAGAGTGCCGGTCACAAAAAGTGATCAAGAATTTTGCTCAAATCGAAATTGATTTTCTATCACTTTTCACTGTCAACATTTATGGTTGGTAAAGTCTACGTATTCACAATAAATGCTGAGGTACGTATATTGAGGTTGTAGTTTATTGTATGGGGCATGGTTGTTGTGTCTTTGTTTGCTTTATCGGTAGCAACTTCGTGTTCACTTCCCTGTTACTTCTAGAGCATTGCCATAAAATGTGTGCCAAAGCACATGTGGTTGCCTGCATGCAGCAGGGAGTGAGTGCTGCTAGAGCCATGCATGTTTATGGGATATCGGGAAAAGAGCATTCAGGTGTTGGGCCGATTATCAATAAAGAGCTAAACTTTCAAATTGCTACAGGGATACTCGAAAGTCCAATACAGTAATCTTATAGAAAATGTGTGAGCTTAGACACAGCTTAGCTCAGATAGGTCCTTACGCCAAGAAAGAGCTCTGGTATGTGGTGGTGAGCTTAGGGACATGGCCCGTGATGTATAGAATAACTTCATTCTCTCAGGTTAAATTATATGGAATTGGTTATAGATTCACTGCCCAAGAGATGAAATGACGCAACACAAAAAGACGGGTTATCCACTGTTATATTTAAATTTTAGTTATATTGTAATAGCTAATGATGATGATAATGATAATAATAATGTCCAATAAAGAGTATTATAACAAAGGAAATACTACTGCTGCAAAACACACTTTATTTAACATTTAGGTGCTTAGCGTAGAACAAACGTTACACTTGAGACACTAATTCATGTACCCAGAGCAAACCGCAACTGATCCGTTGAATCGAAATCTCATCTCAACTGCTGAGTCAGAACTCACAACTGTACTGCACTCGCTAGTGTCCTCTACACTTTATTCAACTGTCACTGTCAATTGTCTACTGAAAAGCTGGGCACTAGTGCGCTCGTATTGCAAGGCTTGAATGCAAAGTGAACGTTCTAGAAAAGGAACATACACGAATTGACCCAAACGAATCCTTCTGAGTGGGAAAGTAGCGGCTACATCAAGGCTATCGGGAGATCGGCGCCAGGCAGTCGAGACCGTAAAAAGATTAGTCGCCCACTTGCTCAGCGTAAAGACGATAAGCGTTATCCTCAGTGAAATAGAACCTTCTGGATGTTTGGACATTTCAAATGTTCTGGTAAGTTCCTACGAATGTATAAGCGATGAAGCTCACGAAGGGAGTCAGTGAGTACTTGAGACATCTGACGAAGTAACTGTCGCGGAGTTCGTGAATTTGGCAAGTCAGTGTTTCCGTTTCTCCTTCGACAAAAAGCGCTGTTTCGAGCGAGTTTGCGACGCCTCTGGTGAAGTGCAATGAGAGCTATAACTGCACGGGCTTGAAGACGTCTTATATTCGACTCCCCAGTGAGTGAACCGGCGGAAGACGATGTTCCACAGGGCGTATTTTGTTATGTAACTACATCGCGAAAGAAGATACATTGACAGAGTGAGCTAAACGAACTCTACGAAAGTTGATCTGCATCACTGAAGTGAGAGTGAAATTGGCTGAAGCGACGTTTTTGAAAAACAGCACCGAACTAACAATATAGAGCTGATATAGTTAATCAAAGATACCGAGAGAGGTGGCTGAAGGCGTCAAGAAACGGACGCACGAGCAGAAGTTCCGTAGTTCATATCACCCCTAGCACATCCTCCCTGGCTGAGATTTGTTCTAGACTTTCCTCAGTCCCCATAACTGGAAAATGCCGCAGAGATACCTTAAACATGAGCCTCCAACGCTTTCTTCTCAAAATTACTTTCCTAAATATAATTTAATTTCGTGTATCTACAACTTAGGATGAAGTTGGACGACTTAAACACTACACCAGGTTGGAGCTTAATGATTAATATAGCGCAACTCATTGCGGTCTCGTCTGCCACTAAAATTCTAATTTGAAATTGTATTCCCGTGCCAAAATATCTTCATAGTGACGGAAGTAAAGAGTTTTCCCTAAAACTTCTATAGTGTGCAATAGAAAGAAATAGTACCTAATGAACTGCTTACTTCTCTCAAAAGAATGAAAGGTATTTTAAGAATTATTTTAGGAACAATAAAATCAGGCACATAATTTCATTTCATTTCTGTTCTGGCTTCAATTGTGCATTAATTAAGGCCCGCTTTCCAAATTATGATAAGATATCGAGAATCACATTCACTGAAAAAGAAAAGGAGTTAGTCACGTGTGTAAGCTTACCCTTATCTCTACGCTTCGGGGCCCGCCTCGGTAGCGTGATAGTTAGCGTTTCTGCTTCACGTTCAAGAGGTCGCGAGTTGGAATCTCGTTTAGGGTAAGGTTTTCTTTTCCGAGTAAGGTTTTCTTCCGAGGTTTTCCCTTATCGTGAGAAGACGAATGTCGGGTAACTTAAATCTCCATGGACCTCGGGCTCATTTGAGCATCATTTCACCCGTTTCACTCATTCACCATCCGGTATGACCTTATGTTGGAGGACCTTAATTTAAAAAAAGAATCTACTTTTCAGACGTGGTTGCTGTTTCGTTGCACTTAGGCTGGAAAAGGGTTACATGCGCACAGGGTTTCACTGCTACCTCCCCCACCCCAAGCATTGCCTGCCTTTCACCCTAAGCGCTCGCTTGTGAACAACGCACCTAACCTAAACGCATGTCCGAAGCCTACTTTTCGGTCACACACCTAATTCATCTCGCGGCGCAACAACCTTTTATTGGTCAAGTTCTGCCTCCGCTCTGCACATCATACACTTATATACCTCTCTGCCAAGGTCTTACTTCCAAACCAGTGAAACTTGTTTTTCGACATTATGAGAGCTGATTAAGGATTTTATTTGATGGATCATCATATTATTCTACAAAGAGTGAAATGTATCTGTATAAAATGACGAATGAAATATTTATTTTCATATAAGCCAGGCAGCTAACAATATTCCAATGATCCTGAGATTAAAGAGGTAATTCCTCGCAGATTTACATGTTTACACCATATTTCAGCAAATGTAGGTCGGAAACGAAAGAGCAGTCTAACCAACATCACAGTGCAAGCATTAATATCTCCTAATGCAAAGCTATGGATTATCTTGAAATGAAGCCAAAAGGTAACCTAGCAGTTAATTAATTTAAATTCGCATTAAAAGGTTTATCATAAATCACATCACAAGGTTTTACTGACAAAGCTTACAAAGCGTCGCACACTACGGATGCTCCACAAAAAGTTACATCTCATTAAATTAAAATATTTGTTCCGCACTTTTCCGCACGCTGCGACATGGCCAAACATACTCAGCCACCCTAGCATCAAACAAAGCTAAAACAAAGTGAAAGAATACGCTAAGCCCTAAGTACGCTACAATATATTGTATTCAGCAACAATAAATCTAATCTTAGGACTATAAGTCGTGATATACCAGAAGGATTGGTTTGTTTTTTGTATTATTAATGACAAAAATGATTTTGTGGCCAACATGAAAACAAATGCAACCCTAATTAATCTCCAAGACTACTTAAATTAATGCACCTATACAAATGATATCTCGCCAAGGATTATTTTTTTTATTTAGAGCTTTCTCTTGAAGGAAACCAAAGGGAATATCGCCTATTCTCTGCGAAAGACATACCTCATGAGTAGAGCGAGGATAAATGTCCCATCGCCTACAATGTTTGCGCGCTCGTACTATACATGCTCCGTGGTGACTGGCAGACGGCGTAGCACGGGTGTTCAGAACACGTAAACAAACGGGCAGGGCTGTGTAAGAAGCTCTAGTCCATTTACATCAGTTCATATCGTCATCTATTCGTTCCTCAAAAACACTGCAGTGAATAATACATTTTTTAAATTGTTCAAAAGTAAAAACTTGTCATCCAAACAATATTTATACAGCGAGAAACTTCTCTCAACGTCACATGATGTAACGGGAGCAAACGTAAGATATTTTGTATTGTGTTCGTCATACGTAAATGTCATTTTGTCTAGCTGTTGTAAACCAATTTTCATATGAACCATTGTAGCGTAACCAGGATTTCTCTCCAACACGGTTTTCAGTTTATTTTGCATGCTTCGGTGACAGGCGCAGGATCTGTATTTTCAATTTCCATATAAAGCTCTTCTATCAATTGTAAAGCATATGACAGTTTGTGATATCTTGATTCTAAATGCAGAATAGTTTTGGTGACATCTGGAAAATTCTTTTTAATAAATAACAAATGTTTACGTAAATTACCTGAAATCAGTGACTGAGCAGATTTAATGACACAGCTGTCTTCACTATCCAAAACATTAATTTAACTATTTTATCATAATAATCTGCATAATATGCAGCAGCATTTAGCCATCACCACTACCCCATCTAGTTACAATGGGCTGGGGAGGTAAAAGGACCCGAGGGGCCATTTCTTTGAAAATCGGTAATATGTTTGGGGCTTTCAGACATTTTTTTTCACATTAGCAATAAAGCCGTCCACATCACTGTACCAGAAGGGTATCATTTCGTCTACACGATGAAGGCCGTGACCGTTGCACGTTAAATGTACCATGTTGGTATGATGTGTAGTTTTAATTTCTTTAGCTGCTTTTAGCATGTAGCTTGCACCATCTGTCAGAAAAAGTAGTACATTATCAGTTTTGATCCCCTCTGGCCACAGAAAAATTAGACTGTTTTGAAAAATTTCGGCAATACTTTTGTGGTTAACCTTATCAGTAACTTCAAGCGTCAATAGAAATGATTTAGTAGGTCTGTCTGGCGAAAGTACTCCCACAATTACATTTGCAACAAACCTCCCCACAGAATCCAGAGTTTCGTCTATGGAAATCCAAATTTTGTCACCCACAGATTGCCGAATTTGAGCTATAACTTTATCATAACATTTTGATAGATACTATTTACGTAGGGTTGTTGCACTGGGAGGCTCCCACTTAGTATATTTTTATGAACATTTTAAATTCAGCATGTTCTACTTTGTGACATGGTATGTTACTACGTACCAATATTTTACACATGTCTTCAAAAAACTCCGATTGAAGTGACAAATGGTCGTGTTCTTTATTCTTTGATGCTGCAACAAGTGCTTTATGTTTTTTGGTATTGCAATGTTGCTTCAACAATTTCCGTTTCTCCTTGGAATCTCTGATTTGTGAATAACACAACTTACATTGTATCGTACCACCATTCAATGCGAAATTATTTCTTCCAAATTCTTCCAATAACTGATTTAATTTACCATCACCTGAAGCTGAAGATATTATTCACCTCGTATGTAAACACGGATCGCACAGAAAATAAAACTCCCTTATCTGTACGGTACAGCTACCATACTGAACCAGAGCACGCTGTTCACCCCTCAGTCCGAGGTAGCAGTGGTGACGTCAAGCAAGCAATTCGCCGTGCAGTGAACCTGATTTCTTCTTCAGTGGATATATGTCTTCGCTCTAGATATTACAACTCACAACTGATTTCTTCTCGTAATATTCACCCAGTTCTTTCGCTGTCTCTATTCACTTTTTCTGTCTCTTTTCACTTTTTCTGTCTCTCATACACTAGCTCTAAAGGTACAATGACTCGAAGCCCGTTAAATCTCCACTTCAACGCGTCGTACCTTACACGGCGACCGTACACGCACGCACACACGCACGCACGCACACACGCACACCTGTCTTGTACTCACTGACCGACTCTTGTCTGTGACCGTAACTCTCTCTGTTGGTGACCTCATCTGCTTATGTAGCGGGGATGACATCACATGGTCCTTTCGTGAACTTCATCAAACACGCCGCCGATGACGCAGTCAGACCTTTCTTGAAAGCTGTGGAAACTCTTTGTGTTACAGCTTCATTGTTGTTCGTCACGTGTTCGCTCGCGTGACTGGTGTGGGGAAGCTTAACAGTGAGCCCCTTTGATACGCCCTACGCCTGGTGTGTGGTGCGAGGTAGCTTGGCACCAATTTATAAGTCTAGTACAGGGGTGTCAAACAGCACTCACCAGGCGTGAAAAATTTTCCCCTATTTTCCCTCCCTCCGTGATGATCAAATCGGAAAACGGGAAAAACAAAGCGAAAACCGGTTCTACTAGTGCGTGCTACTGCAGTTAAGGAGGGGTAGACCCCTCTCTTCACACCCTCGGAGTGACGTTTGACATGCCTGGTCTAGTATTTATTCCTTTTGTTCATTGTCTGACAATCTACTATATGTTACATTATATTCTGTGATCTGATATTGACCTAATGCTATTTGTATTGACAGAGCATTCTTACCTCAAAAGGAATGAATCGGAGCCATTCCTCAGACAAATATTGGTGCCAACCGTTGTCATGCCTGAAATGTGATAGTAAGTTCTTTGTGTGTTTTCCTATTGTTCATCTATGTAAAATTGATTTAAACAATTGTGTTGAAAGAGGAACGTTGATATGCATTAATCTGGGAATGAAACATTTTCAATTTACTGCTTATTCGAGTATTAAAAAGGGAACGTTGCTGGCAAAATGTCTCTGCACATTTAGATTTGGGCAGACGTTCTGCTATAGTTCTGCACTTGCTATAGCTATCTCACTGATTATTTACCTGTGTATTTCACAACTTCCTATAAAATATAATATAAAAGGGCTCCAGTGTTTCTATTTTCAGGTATTCACTAGGTCCTGACTTTGCTATTTAGATATAAATCAGAGCGAAAAATAAATAAATAAAGTCCACAGAATTTCTAAACACAACTTTGTATAACCAATGTGGTATACATTTGGGGAACTCCGTATTTGACAACATCCATAAGTGCAAATAGGTATAAATGGCTTGTTTCCATATGCGGGGTGGAAGGGAAGTCGTATTAATCTAAACTAGTGATAGATCTTGTTATTTGGAAGCAGTTTGCCTCTTACATTTTTGTCTCTGATCATTTCCAACGAAGGTATTTTAGTTTTGTCGAAAACAGCTGGCAACACTGCTGATTGTGTGGGTGTCACTTTCACTAAGTCAGTACATAAACACCACAGCGTGGTATCACGTGAACGTAAACAAATACCAGCCGTCTCCTTCCATGCTTACTTGCGAGTGTAGACCAATCAGAATCGTTAGCTCCCAAAACATTATACCACCCTGCAAGCGGCCGATCTGTTTACATCCAGCAACCAGTTCAATTCCCTGACCAACCTGAACGCAACATTGCCGAGTTACTTCACGTCTTAAAAAGCTATTCCGAGTATTTCTTTAATTCCTTTAAGTGATTAACTATTTCGAAACCCTATGTGACGTCCCAAAGTTATTACTACCGAAGCTATTTCGGAAATAAGTTACACTGCGTATCTTACAAGTAACAAACTATCTTCGTACATTCTTGCGAATTACGTATCCAATTTGGAACAAAAACCATTTATTTTTTCGAAATCGGATGATCAAAGAACCAATCGCCATTAGACTTTTCTGTTTGTACAGCTTCACTTATTAGAAGGAATGTAATAAGTTCCCTTCCACCCTGTAGAATTAAGATAATGTATACTCTTCTGATTGTTTTGACCATGTAGTCAAGAAATTTAGCGTAAAAGGCACACACATGCCCGCCTCGGTAGCGTGATGGTTAGTGTGTCTGCCTCACGTTCAAGAGGTCGCGAGTTCGAATCTCGCTTAGGGTAAGTTATCCGGGTAAGGTTTTTTCCGCGGTTTTCCCTACTCTGTAAAGACGAATGTTGGATAACTTAAAAGCTCCATGGACCTCGAGCTCATTTGAGCATCATTTCACCAATTTCATTTCATTCATTCGTCCGATATGACACAATGTTGGAGGACGTTAGTTAAAAAAAAAGTAAAAGACACACTAAATTTAATAGAGCTATATCAAACCGTTCTTAAGGTATTTTGTGTTACTACGTAATTAACATGGTTGAACTTGACTGTGAGTCAAGAACAACGTTATAATGACTTGGAATATATGTGTATGAATTATTTTCTTATGGCTTCTATGTTCTTAGCGTTCTTAGCGTTGCACTCTTTAGATTTACCTGCTAAGTTAAAATAATAGAGTTTCGGTGCCTTTGAGAGTTAAAAATACATTTGTTGCGAAACGATGACCAGAGAAAGAATATCCAGATCAAGCCTCTAGCTCACAGATTAATTCTGGACTTTGCGTGACAAACGTAGCAGCGGGCTCCCTAATGACCTCCTTATCGCGCTGTAATAATACGGCGTGTTATGTCCCGGAAAAAATTAAAAAGGTGAAAGAAAGAAGATATGCGTAGAATTCGTCGCCTTTTTCCTTTTTGTATCTTCATTTGAATGTCACTGTGTTCCTGTGAAGCTTTCAGCAAGGCTATACGTACTTATAATGTCTTAAATAAGGCGAAAGGTTTCATATCCATTTCTGGGTTCAAGAAGAAATTATACAGGCTTAGATTAGAATTATACATTGGAGGGGAATATCTCACACACCATATCCCAAGATAAAGCGATGAAGTGAAGGGACCACAGTGACTTACACGCCACAGAGAAGGGCGGAAATTCCTATCAATTCCAGGCCCGAATCAATCCCGGGAACTCCCGAATGGGAACCTCACGCATTACCGCGAAGTCATCTCCCTAGGTATTTTTGGTGCTAAGATTAACTCTGAGACATGGATTCCTCGAAAATCATTTATAGACTGTAGGTATCCTCCAAGAGTATACCAGTTGCTGTGATATACAAGAGGGAAAAGCCCAGCACATAAGTTGAATTTCAAAGCACTGCGGAGATGATGATTACATTTCTTTGGAGCCTCAATTTTAGACAGGTCAGAAGATTCTATGAAGGTCAGGTCTGGCGCTAACCGACACTAAGGAATTCGAATTCCTATGTTAGGAAGAAGGAATACCAAAAGGACACTAAGGTCGAGATGCTACCGCTTGGAGCCCTCAAACACTCGCTTATATGCTACTGCTACCTCCACAAATATGCCAACACCATAGTACATAACTTCAGGCTCAAATGAAAGTATCGTAGAAAACAAATGAGTTGTCTCGCGTATTAAAGACACCCCATTTTTGATGTATTCAAACAGAGAAAACGAATAAACGATGACAATTTTACTTCATTTCTGTGTACTCGATTCCAGCCATATAAACATAACACGGATGAGTGGTGATGGAAACGGTTCAATCCCATAGACATAATTTCTGCTGTATACGTATACAAACAAAGGGGAATGATGAAGAAATGTTTGTTACGCTCACACAGCGGCTGTTGTATGTAAGTAAAACGAATATTTTTCTCCATGCTCTTCGGTTCTGTTCATCCAACTTCTGCTGTATAAAAATAAAGAGAGCGAATAATGACCCCGGATTATAATTGTAGAACTTCATTTCATGAATTATCAGTGTGCCGTATATAGTAAGAACGGGTGCTAAACACTACTAAAATAGAACCGGGTCCTCCAGAAAGCGAGGCTCAGATGCCACCATCTTAAGCCATGCAACTCGTTTTCATCCTTCCTTTGCTTTGTTCTTTGATAGACCATCTTCCTAGTTTGTGAGCCATTAGTCTGACAAGCAAATAACGTAATTCAACTTTGTTCAAAAGTCCTCGCAATATATTCAACGTTCTAGTTTCTATAAATGCTTCAAAGGCAAGAACTACACACACACAAGTTCGTAATTGGTACCAAAACAGGGCAGTCAATTCAGCAGAGCAAAAAACACACATGTACTGTGAAAGCCCAGAACACAATATTTGCCTATAAGTGCACTGGTATGCTAGGTGAGTCAGCTGCCCCTATTTTCCAGTTTTATGCAATCCTCATTTTATACTCTAACTGGAAAACATGGATCCTTATGCTAGGTTCTACCCAAGTACTTAACATGGATTCCTTTGGTTAAGCACTCGACGAAGTTAGTACTAATACAGAGTTAGATCATCGCCTTTTAATATACCTACTCAGAACTGGACAGGTGACGTTTGCAACACTGCAAATGTGGACTGGGACCAGCGAATACATCATGTTAAACGGAACTTTTCCCTCTCAAGTTACTAGGTAGCTCAGTTGGAACGAACGCACGATTCGCAAGTAATCCGTGCCGTAAAAGTAATTGTATTCCCCTGCATATGCTAATTTTTTCACCTTGAAATATTTACAAATAACTTTGAATAATTATTATATTTAAAACTGTTATTAATTTGATTCGTAAGTGTTTTCTTTTCATTTTTTGGTATTGTTGTCTTTTAAGATATCTTTCCCAGTATAGATGCTTAGCTGCTTCTGCACTGGTTCTTGCTTCTCCGTAGTTCAAAAGCATATCAACGTATCCATCTGTCGAATACATCGTAAATGAATTACACAAAATTTCGTGCGAAAGCATATGCGTGGAGAGTGAAGGGAGCCGGCATTCATAATAACACGATGCATCATGCAAGACCAGAGGGGCAGAAGTCATTACACCTATTCTATTACAAAATGCAAACAACCAAAAATGATTTAAACTATAATGTCCTAAAACCCCAGGGACTTGAATCTATTGGGAATTTGGTTTTCAACCTTTGATGAGTAGAAAAGAAATTGTAAAATGCCGATACGCTAGCCCGTGTCACTGGCGTAAGCGCACAGGATACAGTCGTAATTCTATTCAATTGTTTGCAGGCTTGACTGCAAGCACACTCCAAGTTCAGCCGTAGAATTTATATGCCAGGCGCAGGGCCATTACCATCCCACGACGTTTCATGCCTAATTTAGCCTTTTAAGACAGCCTTAATCCCTTGCTGAGCGTTTAAATGTTATTTCTTAAATTGTAAAAGCTATTGTGCATGTCATTTGAGAAGTATGAGACTTAGTTTACGCCAAAATTTAAATGAACACATTATTTAATAACATGTGTAACTTAACTCTACGGGTCCAAGATGGATAAGGCGTGCCTGTAATTTGTTGCAGACAACCCCGATAATTCCCCGTTTTCTGTTTAGTGGATATTGTTAGTGTATTCATATCACAGGACCATTTTATCAGAAGCATTTACTGAACTGCATTACTGTGTACACTGTAATGAACAGTTTGTAAAATCGGCTGGAAACCCGGAATTTGCTCTCAGTAAACGAGTATGTTTTTGAGGTGTACTTTAGCAAGGAGTGCGTTCTGTCCCTTAAATCGCTGTTCCTCTCAATTTTGTTGAACTTAAAGTGCACACGCCTGTCAAGGAGTGGCCTACCCTCCAAAAAGTTAGGGGCGACTGACTCACCTGGTATAGTGGTGTATATGATACTGTTTCCAACTTGATTGCCAAGATGTGTATCATTATATTTTTGTAACCTTTATAAATATCTTAACAGTATTGTATTTACCACACTGATGCATGCTTTGGGCTTGTAATTTTGGCACGCAAACTTCATATGTATATACTTGCCATCTACTAAAGATGTTATTGCCCGCCTCTGTAGCGTGATGGTTAGCGTGTCTGCCTCACGTTCAAGAGGTCGCGAGTTCGAATCTCGCTTAGGGTAAGTTATCCGGGTAAGGTTTTTTTCCGAGGTTTTCCCTACCCTGAGAAGACGAATGTCGGGTAACTTAAAGCTCCATGGACCTCGGGCTCATTTGAGCATCATTTCACCCATTTCATTTCATTCATTCGTCCGATATGACAAAATGTTGGAGGACGTTAATTCAAAAAAAAAAAAAAAATAAATAAAAAAAAAAAAATAAAAAAAATAAAAATAAAAATAAAAATAAAATAAAGATGTTATTCATGTTATTCTTTCATTTGTTTGTTTAAAAAAAATTGACACTTTACTAAACAAAAGCTTGATTCAGTCTATGACTACTTAATCTTGCAACAGACTTTCCAATATGAAGGTCTGAAAACCAGATCTTCCATGGAGTGTTTCTGAGTGCTGGCAGAATAATACGGCATCCGTTCCATATGCAGACAATGATAATGGGTATGTAAATGAATGTCTACCGGCTTTATTCCACAAATTTACGGATGCAGCCTGCAGTTACCTATGTGTTTTTAATGTGGTTCAACAACGTGGAACTGAACTGTCTTGGAAAAACTGAAAATTGTCTTCGAAAGTGAAAGTTTGTGGTCACGTCATTCAACAGATCTTTCATCCAGCAATATTATTCTCCGAAATTAGGCACTACGTATTAAACCACTATTATATCTTTGCTTAGTTTATAACTGACCTTTCTTCTCACCTAGGTATAAGTTATACAACCAAGGAGCACACGTCACGATTTGTGACTTACGCAGAGCTACTGTAGCCACCGTCCCTCAGGGGGAGGGACGAATTGGAGGAACCACAGGATGCTACAGGCCACAAGCAGACAAGCCACAGGAATACGTGGAAGTCCCTAAAAGTTCTAGGCTCGAAGAACCATCCCACTGCTGGAGCTGCTTAGGACGTGGGTGATGACTCGACGACCAAGCAGCCCTCTAGTGTCCATGGGAAGAACTCTCTACTCTGAGCGTCTGCACAATCTGTACGTCACCGCCACACGCCACGAAACCTAGAAACAAAACAGAAAGATGAGAATAAAATGAAATTAAAGGGAAATTATGAAAAGGAGCTCGTAGATGAGAAACCATCCCACCATTCGACTACCAATCAGCGAAAACCACGAGAAACCAAAGTTCATAGTGGGCGGTTCGCGGAGATCGAACCCAGCATCTGTCGAACGTGAGCCTCACACGTTGCCATGGTGCCATTTAGGTTTCTTAAACTTTCTACCTGCTGGAAAAAACTGAAATCTGCATATTTTAGGCCAGACGTAAATAACTGAGTAGCGTAGGTGATACCCATTGAACATATTGACCCAAAGTTCGAACCCGACCTAGCCCGATAGCTTTTAGGTAGACTTGAAAGCTACAGCTCTTAGTAGATCTACTGACATGTAAACGAATTGCAGTATGAAACTCTGGCACACCGACTACGTGATAAGATCCTGGCAATTGACAGCGTCGTTATCAACGAATATGGAGAGAGAGAGATAGAGAGAGAGAGAGAGAGAGAGAGAGGGGGGGGGGAAGAAAGAAGAAAAAACGGACACCGGAAAGGACATATTTCCTATCTTAAAGGATGCTCTATAGCGGAAAACTGCCTAACGTGGAAAAGGAATCATTTTCAAGAACAGCTTACTTCATTATTAGCTTCACTAAGATGCATTAGTATATGCGTAATGCATAGCTACGTGCTAAATGTTTAATGAGGCAGCCATTAATTTTGATCATAACTGTACTGGAAACGAACCTTTAAGGACCGTTTATGTGAGATTTAAATTAGCACTAGGTCTGGGGGAACAGAGAAACTATCAGAGAAACTGCAATTGCTATGTGTAAGTTGAAAATATAGCAAAGTGTATATTTGAACCAAAATTTTTATTTACATACTTTTATTTTAAATCATTTCTTCATTGTAATTATATGCAATCATATTGTAGAATGACAATACGACAAATTCCACTACTGACACCAGTGTAATGAAATGGTAAAAAGTGTAGTCCAATTACTTTTTCAGTCACTTTATTCTCATCCAAAACTTTTGCACAAATATACAGTTCTCTTTTACTGACGTTTACACAGCCTACCGTCTTTCATGGTATTATACCTCACAAATATTTTCTTCTCGTAACCTTAACGCACAAGTTTTTGTCCTTCAGTTCTTTGTCTCACAAAAACTAACTCTGACGATACGAACACTCAACGCTCAGTAACTGCTTCACTATATTCTCTTCGACGCGACGGTTCTCCTACAATAACCGTACACACGCAGTTGGTACACTAAAACTGACACTGCGACGATTCATGTCTGTAAGTAACTGTCGTTTCCTCGCCTCCCTATATAGCTTTCCTGGAACTTCTAGAAATAGGTCGGACGTCTCTCGAATAATCTCGGAAACCCCTTTGTAGTGCTTCGCTCATTGTCATGTGACCATAAACAATCGCGCGATGCAGCCTGGCCTTGATCACCATTTATACGCGCCGCGCTTGGTATATGGTGGGAGGTAGCTTGACGCCAAGCACTCTCTGTTATGCGCTGCAGCCGGTGTCACAATATATTTTAATTTCTCCACTACTACTTGCTGTAAGCAGAGAAAATATTATATACTAGTCAGACACTTGAGACCAAGATTTCACTGGTAGTGCATATTTTGGGTTTAATACAAAATAAAAGCAAAAATGTGTGTGTGTTTCTGTCAGTCAACAGAATAACCGAGTAACTCTAAAATGGAACTACCCCGTACATGGAAAAGTTTTTAAAATTTTTATTGGATCAAAAATGGCTCAATCTATTTAGAGCAGAATACATATGTGCAAGATTTGTTTTTCGTTTATTAAAATGCAGCACTTGGTAAGGTTGAAATCTGTAAAATTAGAAAAAGAATGCTGGAAGATTCGCGTTACATTTTAGGCAGATTTTACTGTAAATATTGAGAGAGAGAGAGAGAGAGAGAGAGAGAGAGAGAGAGAGAGAGAGAGAGAGAGAGAGAGAGAGAGAGAGAGGAGAATAAGAGAGAACTCACGTCACGCCATCTCGCCATGACTTGATTGCCTGGAACTAGCACGAAAACAAACGTCTTTAAGAAATGGCAGTGGTCCGGAAGTTTGGTTACAAAAATGCAAACATGAAAGAGAACCATTTGCATAACAACGAAAGGCATCAACCGAGTTTGCAAACAAGGAGCCTTGGTTTGAAAAGAACGGAGGCCATTACGAAAAACTGGAGACTCCTACAGTCTGGATTCCCATCATTCTGGCTTTCATCATTTTAGTCCATTGAAGTATGCCATTCAAGGACGAAACTTCAGGGCTGATGGCAGGGCTACCGTAGCGATACGGACGTGACTATCCCCATTCCCAAATACTGGAGAAACTTCTAAAAGAAAGAAAAAAAAAAAGAGTATCGTTCTTTTTTATTACGTAGCGGAGGAGTTAAAATGGAGCAGAATGGCTTCAAAACGTTCTAGCGGAAAATGCTCCACTATCATGCACGTGGTCTTCCGAGATTATTTTTAGTAAAGAATAGATTTTTTGGTTAAATGAAGTATACACTAATCTCGGAAAACACACATAGACTAATCCCATTACAAGAGTACTTGAAGCCAGAAATCCTAGCATGTATATTTTCCCTATACACCAAATAAGCCTGCAATTGAATTCTTTCTGGTATTTTTCGCGGATAACCGAACGAGATGTTCTGCGGTAACGTGTTCGGGAAGTCATGGGTTCAATTCCCGCGGCTGAACTTCCTAACGCATTGGATTTTTCGGGGGTGGGCTGGGTCACCAGGTGAATGCTGTGAAGGATAATTACATCCCCCAAACTTTCCGCCCCTCCATTTCATTTCACCTTCATTTCAATCCAGTCTTGCTAGGTCGGAAGTTTTGGCGATGGCCATATGGGAATTTGCGCACTGTAACTGTTCTCGACGAGTGGAAGGGGAGGCAGTGTTGGAACCTAAGCAGCTAGTGGCTGCTTGGCAAATCCTCGTGTCGAGATAGACTCTCCAACACCCGTTAGGGATACTCACGTTGATAAGCTGTCCTCGACCTGCTTCCCTCACGTTCATAGTCCACTCTCGTTCCATTCCTTTCTCCCAGGGGTCGGATATACAATTTCCAGCTTCGACTCAGTGTGGAATCCCTTCCGTACTAACTCAACTCAATCTCCGTCGAGGATAGAGTGGTTCTGTTTGATTGGTTTCCTTATCAATTCTTTGTCGATTATTTAATATTACTGTGAATAATTTTGCGTTTACTAATTCCATTTTAAGTCATAACTTATTTACTGGATTTATAATTTCGGTATCACTTTATAGAACACCAGCAAAGATTGATGCTCCACTCGCGTAATTGAATCAAATATGGAGGTTCTGTCTCTTGTTTTGCTGTATTACCCAATTCTATCTCTCTCTTTCTCTTTCTCCACCAGCTTACCATTCGCTTACCATCTCTTTCCTTCTCTAATCATCCCTCTTCCGGTTTCCCTCTCTCACATTCCCTCATTTCTTTATATATTTATCTTTAACTCTACCTCTGCTCCACTTCTAATTCTTGTCTACACTCAGGAAATGCTTTTGAAAACATTAATTATACAGTTTCCTAAAACTATATCAGTGAATATTAAAATATGGGTACCAATTCTAATTACTACCATGAAGCAATGTGACCGTTCCCTACATGTGTACAGAATAATAAAATATAAAAGACTAACTAGTATGATACTCATGCTTTAGTAAACGTAATTGTGATACAATTGAGTGAATATTCATCCTAAGAATCTTACCCGAATGTCACAACTTTCTCATTAAATTTTGTTTTGCAACATTCTCATAACACTCAATAAGATTTGAATTGTTTCTGTTAATGTCCCGCTATACACTTAGCTTTTAGAGCAAGAATTTGAAACACAATACAGTTAATTATCTAAGGGACGTAATATGAGTAATAGGTATATTAAATGTCATAGCATTTGATTATTTCTTGAATGACGGGGCACACGCACGCAACCTCTACCACTCCCTCCCCCTTCTCACTCTCTCTCTTTCTCTCTCTCTCTCTTTCTCTTGCACGCGCTCACACACATACGGGGCAGACCGCAGTGTAAAGGTATATTGTTAGAGGTTCAGAAATCTTAACTGATTTTTCTGATGAAATGTGATTCTAATATTTTTGGGGAGAGAGCAATATATCTTTTATTCAGTGTATGTAATGTAAACCCCGCGCGACAGCCCACGAAGGGCCAAGGCCTACCGCCCAGCCGCTGCGTCCCCCACCTCTGCCCACTACAGGCGTCATTGGTGAGGTGCAGTACTGGAGGGTAGGACGTGGTCAGCGCCCCGAGCCCTCCCGGCCAGTTATGCGGTCTTCTCGACCTGGGGCCGCTACTTCTCCATCAAGTAGCTCCTCAATTGGTCCCCCCGGGACCTAACGAGGCTGAGTGTACCCCGTGCCAGACCTCCCAGAGGGGATAAAATCCCCATGCTGGTACCGGGGATCGAACCCGGGTCCTCCGCGCCACAGGCAAGCGTTATTCAGTGTATGTAAGCGATAAAAATGTAAATGAATGTGCCTAGATTTGCGTTATTGCGTATGAATGTTTGTTTGGAGAACCTAAACAACTTTAAATTCTATGTTGTCATATTCCTGAAAGATGTTGAAATATATCTAAAATTCCTCGGTCTTGGTAGAAATGCTGCTAAAGATTTCGTATTTGCTAAAACACTTCATATCGCGAACATTAAAATGAGAAGAAAGGAAGCTGATGTTTTATCGCATTGGGTACGGAAGCATGCATCACTATTAAAAATACTTATAAAAGGTATTTTGTGACGAAAAAGGACATGCAATCTTTAACGAAATATACTCAGATCCAATATAACCTTCTTGTCGGACAAGATTGTATAATGAAGAACAGAACAGAAATACAGCTCTTCCCGGCATGAAACTATAATTCTATTCAAATATCAATCGGCAGAAATGTATACAGGAATGATTATTTACTTGTATTTAAGGATGTCATATGAAGAAAATAAGAGGAAACCATATCATGAAAGCAATAATATCAACCATTGTCTAACTGTTTATAGATTCGAGATTAGTGATACTCGGTTGAATAGGATTGTAGATGTGTCATGCAACTTATTACAGAGACAAATGAACACTTTAGCGCTAAAGAAATCTCTAAGTACTTTCTTACAACCCAGCATTGATATCGCCAACTTCGAAACGGATTTTAGAAATAATGAAAAATAATAAAATATTTGCCAGCCAGCTTCCCACCACACCCAAGACTTCGCCACAGTAATCTATATGTTGTAATTAATAAAATGTCCAACAAGTTGGATAAAACTGTTGTTTTTTTATCTATTTAACATGGTTGTTATTTCAAAAGACTTCGTTATTCCTACGTATCTCGTTTTGCAAGTAAACATCTTTACATAATTAAAATTGATTCATGTGGAGTACTTCACGTAATGAGATGTAAAAATGTTGAGCGTTTGAATTTTCCGTGTTCTTTCTGAATAGATTTCTGCAGAAACAAACATTACATTTTGTAGCGTAATTCTTGAGCTAAACTCCCAACTTGTCACATATATGCGGAAAAGTTCCCACGGTCTCTACACCTCGTAATCAAGTGTGATACGATTTCCTAAATGCTTAAAATGAGAAATTTGTTTTAGCACCAACGAGTAGGCAGGCTCCGCAGTAACGTATTCTGAATGTGCGAAGTCCAATACTCGCAGGAGGATTCTCTGCTGCTCCAAGATCTTCTCTTCATTCCCTTTCATTCAGGGTGTGCTATTAGGGTTCGCAGCGTGACACAGTGCAATAAACATAGCAGAAATACTTATTCCTTGTGGACACAAGAGGACTGTCTGAGTTGTATGAGTCGTTCGTCATTCTTTCTGGACAGCTCTGTCGGGGGTCGGGTCTTCAAGCTGGACATTATAGGGACTTCTGTGCATCTTGGTGGCTCATCTGCCTGCGGTCTGTACTCTCCTATGATTACTTCTCTTCACCCCTCCCTATGGTAGCCACAATCCATATGTGCAGGCAACGGTACACGAGAGGTCACTTTCTGATGTATATCCTATATTTTAACCTGTCCTATCCTAACCTGTCCTTTGCTGTCCCATCCTATCTAATATTATACTTTATGCAACACCTCGCACATTTAAACCTAGAGAAATCCATTACAGCTACTGCCCCTACGTTGAAGAAATGATGTGGACTCACAGGAATCTACAGACCACCAAGACGCGCGGAAGTCACTAACAATTCCAGGCTTCAAGTCCCGTCCCATTTGTGGAGCTTCCCAGAGAGAATGACGAGTGACCCATTGACCAAGAAGCACTCTAGTGGCCATGGAAAGTACTTTTTACTTGGAACAAATATCCGCACCATCTGTCCGGCATCGCTATTCACCATGAAACCGAGAGACACACGTGAAAGATAAGAGAGAAATGGAATGAAAGGGAAATTATGGAAAGGAAAATTAAGGAAAGAAATAGTGGCAGGAGAGAAACCGCCCCAGTATTTACCTATATATCAGGGAAAGTCAGAAAACCCCAAGGTGAGACTGAGCAGTTGACGAGAATCCACCCCTGAACCTCTCAGATGCAAGCCTCATACGTTACCATGAAACCATCTCGCTCGGTTATTCTGATATTATACATTTGAACCAATTATGACATCTTCATCACAGAAGATGTTCTGCGTGCTTTGCTGCTTGATAATCTGAAAAATACTTTTTCTATGCAACGCTCAGTTAATACATACCCCGCTAAAGCTTCTGTTCTGCCTTAGGCATACTATCTTATTGTCAGCACGCAATATTGAATCCACAAATTAATCTCCTGCAGTTCTTACGCAACTGGATGTGTATTGATCCCATTTGGAGAGCATTTCATCCATATGGATGTTAAATAACGCTGTTAAGAAGTAACAATTCTGTCTAACTCTCTGATTCGTTGCTGTTACTGTTCATAACCGATGTACAACATATGCGGATTTATCTGCTTTGATTACTTTTGTGACATGAATAAAATGATATCTAACTTCGATTGTTTCTGCAACCAGTGCATTCCCATTTTATATATGTTTGATCTAACGACCTTCCATTGTTCCAGTATGTCGAGTATAAAATAACATACATTCGCACTATGAAGTTCTATGTCATAACACAAATCCTTTGTAATCCAAGCGGTGAATATTTATATTTCCTATACTAGCGGTTTGCAGAAATCCTTCTTTTAATATGTATTGCATTTCACGGCGATGCCAAATAGTCGTCCAATTTTTTCGAATAGACAAACTGAATGACAGCATCAGCATCTCTATTGTTTCGTTATTAAATTACACAGGAAGACTTGCTAATGTTTCAGCTATTATATTTAAAGGTGTTCTACTATTGCCAACTTTAATACCCTGTACGAGACAACTATATTTGGTGTACTAACATTTATATTTGTTGCATCGACCTAACCGACATGGTAGAGGTAGAGGTAGTGGTACGACGGAGGGGATTCCACACTGAGCTAACTGTTGAGGCTATTGTAAGACAGACTCCGGGAGGAAGGGATAACGAGCACTTTAGAAGCCAGGTGAGTAGGGCGAGTAGTGGGAGGGTCCCTAACGTGTGCTGGAGATTCTTCATTTCAACTCCAGCGTTCACCAAGAAGGTTACTACAGCATCGTGCATTCGCTGAGAACGTCACTTACAATACGCGAAGTCCTCACACAGCAGGGCCAAACTCATCCATCACCAACAATTCCAAACCTGAGAAACCGATTTGAAATTTAGCTGAAAGGAAATGGAGGGACGGAAAATTCGGGGAATGTAATTTGTCTGGTTAACCGGTAAACCCCCGAAGCAACCAATGGGTCAGGAATGTCAGCCGCGGGAATCGAACCCACGACCGCACACGTTGCCGTGGAGCATCTCACTCGGTATCTAACCGACATACTAACTGTGTACTATTAAGTGTGTACTTCGTACGGTACTGCATTGCTTTAATATGAATCTGTAACACGTCATAAATAGGTTTCTTACAATCATCTCGGAAATACCCTCTTTCGGAACACCAGTTAATTTCACGCCGCATTGAGGCAACGTGGAGCATCCACTTTGTTAAAAATCACTGCGTGGCAGTAAATACCGACCCAAAAGTTGTACTGCCGGCCAGTCGATGATGCCTAGCTTACTGTCTTACACGCAAATGTACTAGAAATACTCATTATGAAAGTGGCTCTACCATAATGATTTTGTATATATTTTGTATTCATTTTTAGTGTAATCTATATTTTACGAGAGAAGATTTGTAGGTATGTAACATAATTGTGCGTGAATGGGTGAGTCGTTTTTTTAGTAGTGTTTAATGCCCGTTTTTACTACATAAGGCACCGCAGGCGGCGACACTGATGATACATGGAATGAAGATGGAGCACCGGTGAAATGAAATGGGGGGGGGGGGGACCGGAGAACCCGGAGGGAACCGCCCCACCGCCGCTTCGTCCACCACAAATCCCACATACGGTTGCCTGGGATCGAACCCGGGCCGCTTTGACTATAGCTTTCTGAGGGGAACAGCCTATAAAGCAATTTCTGATTTCAGTTCATTGATTTAACACTGGAATAACTGCTGGGTAACACTTGCTAATATTTTATAAAGAAATGTTAGGGAGGTGGATAAATAATTGCAATAAATAATTGCTGTATGTTGAAGTCAATGTATCAAGTAATAAGCGTGAGATACAGTTATTATCTGCGCAATGTAAGATTTTGTCACAGGATGGGAGTCATTAACGATGCAACTTAGGTGTTCAAGTATGGGTAACCAGGCTAGTGTAGCGAAATATGGCATTAACTCAAGGTGTTCCTGGAATTTAGTACGTTTGCATATCAGAGACGTTGCTAAGAGTAGAGCACGGTTCTGAAAATTGGACTGGGATATCAGAATCCTGTAGAATAGTGTCATAAAAAACGGGGAGAGCTGAATTAAATGGATTAATTGGTCATGCGTGTTTAGAAAGCTAACCTGCAACGACAGCTATGCCATCTAGTCCTTTTAATTGTTGTTGTTAGCTACTGCTGGATTTCTGACAATGAAGTCACTAATCCTCTTGCTCTCCAATATTTTTCACTGATGATATTGAAGAGAGCAATAGCAGTAATAGTAACCGCTTTTTAGAGAGCACCGTATTTTTATGTTTTGGCGGTCACGTAGCTCTCTCACAACCCCCAGAATGTCTGGAGGACCGCACCTGTCGTTGGTTTACGGGTCTCACCGACCTGACCGGGAGAATTATCAAACTAAATTCACCGACCATATCCTCTGATTGGTATTACATGCCATGACAGGTCAGCATGTTAGGGATTAAGATTTTATAGAGAAATTAGAGAAATGGAGAGGTTGGAAAAGTAAAGGCTCCCTAGCCCTCGGGAACCCTAATGGCATCGGGGTCAGAAGAGAACAAGATATTTCCAAGGTAAGGTCGGATAGAAAAGTTACAGTGAGGAGCAAAACACCAGTAAGTGGAAGTAATGTTCTGCTCAGCTTGGGTACCTTGCGGTCGCTATTCACATATCCCCTAGACGGAGACCCCTGAGTCAGTGTGTTTGTATGTGTGTGTGTCCTAATGGGGCCCTAATGACCTAGCTGTCGAGGGCTCTTAAACCCTACTCACTCACTCATCCTAAGTTACCCTTGCATGTCATGTTTTCCCAAATGTTTGATATTTTCAAAAATAACCCCAACGCTTTTTCTCAAAATCCTATGTCATGAGAAATGAAATGCATATCTTGAACCCTCCGGGGACAGCCCGTGAACTCCCCCCTATTATGAATTACCCTCGCATAACTGGCAACCTATAAGAGGTAGACAAACCCTCACTTTAGGAAAAATGCAGAAATCATCTAAGAATGTCGAATATTTTTTTTAATTAACCGTTTACGAGATATCCTTTGTTATTGATTTGAATTCAAGAAGAACTTGGGAGTACAGTAGGCTTTGAGCGATAGTCATATCTTTTTAAATTTAATGTATATTATTATATTATTTTAGATTTAATATTAAATGTGTTGGGAGGATGAATTGAAAGCACTTCAACATTTTTGGGAATTATTTAACATGTAAGATGTCATGTGGGACACCGTAAAAAAAAGTATACGCATACTCATATGAATACAGATGCATTGTTAAGGAATGTGCTAGATCTAACGCATTAGCGTCCCATTAACCCTTTCAGTCCCGGTGTGCATTATAAGAAACAGACATTTTTTGCCTATTTGTAATAATTTTAATGTTTTTTCTGCTATATTCTTGTTATATTGTTTGTCACCAATTAAACATATGTATTTGAGATGCTCTGAATTGTAGAAAATTATTTTTTTACAATTTACATTGTAGTGCTTTTTTTTATAAGAAAATAAGCAAAATCCATGCAACCGCAGTCAAGTGATACCCCATCATCATCCATGCATGCCATCACACCGATTATTTTACGTGGGCCCTCCCCATCCTTTACCACAGGCACATTTGACTGTGGTTGCCGAGACTCCAACTCACGGCTTCAGGCTTTGAGTGCATGGCCAGTGCACTAGGTGTTGCCTTAACGATCATGGCTATTCAAGTCAGTAGGCTGAAGGTGTCCCAGGCCACCTAATTATATGATGCTGCATTACGTCTAAGTAGAGGAGCTCCAACCAATTCAAACAATATCAGTGTTTAAATTTTACTGGAACTTTCATCCTCCTTGCTGCTTCAAATAACTAGTTCCTTGTTCTAATATTTCGCTCTTATCAACGCACTTTGTTGGCAGTTAAAGGTAGAAGAGATTTGTACATTTGAAACTTATGGAAAACTATTATTTAGAGATATTATTAGGCAATAATTGCTAGCATCTTTACAGAGAAAAGACCTCACCGTTAAGCTTCCGCAGTCTTTGAAATTCAGGTCTCTCCGATCTTTGGACGTTCGTACGCCATGCTTATTGCTTGAACCAATAGGAGAGACAGCTTGGTTGGGGGATGCTATTTGAATAAAAAGATAAATTTCTGTACTGTTGCACGCACTGGTAGTAAGACACCGCCAAATTCAACAGTGACATCTGCTTTCGGGAGAAACATGCGTTTGTATGAAATACTGCTCCAAGCATTCTCCGAGAAACGAAAACAGTTCCCAGGAGATTCCCCAGGGAATTGAAGGGTTCCTGCCCCCTCATACAATATGGTATGACCTCAAGTTTCCACAGTACATACCTCAGGAAACCCATTCTGGACATCCGCTCAACTCTCTTACTGCAACGTGTCCTGGTTTTTAATACTCAATAAGGCTGCACACTGGTTTTTGAGTGTCCTGAGGCAAGAAACAGGAAAAATACTCTTCTGGTGATCTTTTAAAAAGCTAAAGGGCTGGACAACCTATAGGTATCTATTCAGGTAGAACAACGATGTCCAATGTTTGCAAAAGAGAGGAGGTTGGGTTTACCTCCATGCACTATACGCGGGCTTTGCCACTCTTTAACCCCGAGTCATGCGTTGTACGTCGTATTTCAGTGGTGGGGTGGTTACATGTACGTGGCGTTTGCTTCGGAAAAGCACTTTCAAATCTAATACGCTAAATGTTAGTTAATTAGTGACTACCGAGGGGGGTGGCTCAGGCGGTAACCTGTGGCCCGCATTCGGAAGGTTACGGGTTCAATCTCCATGGCCGTGCTCTTTGATATGGGTTTTTCCGTGGTTTCCCCATGTCACTTAGGCGAATGCTGGGGTGCCTTATTTCATACCACGGTTTCCTTTCCATAATTTCCTTTCATTCCATTTCCTTATCCTCTTTGAGATGGTGCAGTTCCAGGCGTGTAGTGTGGGTAGTGTCGGCCAGATGGCGTGAATGACTGCGCATGGTAACTGCTGTTCTCGGTGTTAGGTGGCGTCCGGTCGGCTCTTGTCCTCCGTCGAGGGGGGGGGGGGGCGCTTCGTGCGATACCAAACAGGAATCGCGGTGTGATGGCTGCTTGGCGGGGCCTGGCACCGGGATGAAGACATCTCAGCACTTGTTAGGGACTTCCACGCGTCTCTGGTGGGCCTGTCTAGCTGCGAATCTGATGGCACCCCTTCGGTTCCCTCATTTCATCCCTGCCTCCTGGGGTGGTGTTAGCCACAATGGATCTGTGTAGGTCGGCGTGAGTGAGATGTTCCCCTCTGTACCTCTACCTTTTACCCTTTAGTTAGTGACTTCTTTGGCACTCCTTACGTTTAAGGAGTCTGTCAATATTTGGCGACAAAGTCGAAGTGCATAGTCTTAGAAGATACACCAAGCGATCGTCGCGTAGCCTATTGCCATACAGACTTTTAATATGGTTCAATTTGGAGAAACTCTGTTCGGAAATATATGTAAAGCTGTACTACTTTTATATCACCATTATTTCAAATGGTCTATATATTGCATTTTAATCGACATAAACATTTTCAGAAATTACTTTACTGCGAATTTTCTTGTAGGTGCAAGGGGAGTATGGGAATGCAGTAGGCTTTAAGCAATAATGAACTGTTTTAAGGGCTGGTTGCTTTGCGATTCATTTGAAATTCCGTTCTCTTTACTAAGCCAAGAGTTAAAATAATGAGTAATATATTCCTATTTAAAAAAAAAAGTATATGTAATGACAAATTCAAACAAATAAAGAACATCTCGAAAGTGGTTCACTCAAAAGAAAAACGAAGTGTTTGACATAGATTGTGTACTTTAATCAGATCGATATTTTTCATTTAATAAGCTTTTATCTGTTTCTTACTGTTTATCATTAATGCAAAACTCGTCCAGAATGAAGAGGTCTTCTGGGAACATTCCCGGAAAATTCAATTTGTGACTTAGAAACGGCCATAGCATTGCTTCTTTGCGTCCGTCACTGGATACCGACTCTCTGTACCTCCGATTGAAAGAGTAGAGTGGGGTATAGCCGCTCAGTACGTGTCTCCAAAGAGACAAGGTTGGACATCCCTGAGATAGAAGTAAGCAGTAATGAGCTCTATATGCGTCTACAGAAATGGTGTCAGAATTTAAAGTATACGCCATCTGCAGACCCGATAAGCGGAGTAGGGCAAAAAATGTATAATACCTTTGTACCAACAGTTTGGTGGACTGCATTCAGACATCACAAAATAGCACCCTAAATTGCATTCACCGCCAGTGGCAAGAAAATGAAGTTCATTTGTAACACACAGGAAGCTAACAAAACCTCATACAGTCATTTTGGTAATTAAAATGAAATTGAATCGTTATTTATGGACGCTCTTTAACGATTATGGTTTGCACCGCTCCATTCTGTAATGGGCATAAAAGACCGCTTAATTTTACTGTTGTCAGGCTTGAAATTCTTTTATGAGCAAACAATCTACGACACGGAACCTCCACCTTTACTTCCCTTCCGAGGGAAAGTGTGTGTCTGGGTGTGCGGGCGTGTCTATGTGTGAGATACAGATGAAAGGTAAAGTTTATGTAGCAAATTCCCATACGCTTGGCAAGGCAGCATCCGATGTGCATTTTCGAATATTCGGCTGCAGAATGTCACCTGTTCAAAAGTGTGTTCCGAATGTACCAGGTTTTTGTAGGTTTTTCCTAACAAAAGGTCAACAAAAGATTTTCATATTGTTTCGTATCGTTAACTTATCTAGAGGAGTAACAATGGGTTTGTTTGTCTAAATGCACGAACGAAAGCACAAACAATGCCATGGGAGCAGCAGAGTGTATTGGTATTAAAGGATATTTTCTTCCGATAATTTTAATTACTATCATTGTACGTCTCTTTGTAAATGTTTACACATTTCTCACGATCAATATGGAATCCTATAAAATTAAATGGTGTGCATTATTTTTACTGTGATCTTCACAGAATTTAACATCTTACATGTTTCAAAGTATAAGCAATAAATTACTGTTCCGTCTTCAAGCCATCGCCTTCAGAGTGTGTCTACAGATCCTCTCCCTGACTGACTGCAACTCCACGTTTGTCTTAGTATTCTTGTATATGCGGTCTTGAAGATGTAGAGTGGACATAAGATATTTATTGGCTTTTAGATGAAGATCAGATGGATTTAACGTGATTTGTCACCCTGTCTATATTATTTCCTCCATGTTCATGCTACTCATTAAGCATAGTTGCATTAAAACATTTATTGGTATTATAAGGATTATGAGTTTTGAGTTACGACTAGTTGTAAAACTACACCATAAGGAAGTGTAGACTACGGTAGTTTTTCTTGTAGAATTGGTCAGTTAATCTGTACGTTAGATGTGTTGCATACCTATCTGGCTCACCTCATATTGCATTGTTCACGTTCTTTGATCATGTTTTACTAGATTCCTCTGGAAAATGGAAGCGTTGAACTTTGAACTTTCTGAAACAGAGAGGGTGTATAAGGGACACTGGGAGTGAAATTTTGGTCAAAATTGTCAAGTCGAAAATTGTTTCTTTACCTTAAAATGTTGCTGGAAATGCTGTGCATCTGAATCAGCCAACATTTTTCATATCCCCCACTCTATGTGGTCATTACGGCCCTTTAAAGTAGCGCTCTTCCCTTAACGTACACACTATGTTCCTATATAAAAGCCTGTTTTTCTCAAAACTACATCTCTGCATATCCCAAAAGAAGGTCGCGCCTGAGTTTTGCTTCAAATTCAATGAAAATTTCCAAAAGTATTCATAAATAGCAGCTAAACCAAACTATGATTCAATATTGATGTTATCATTAATATGAATTCCAGAAACATTTTTTGTATGAAAAAATCAATTTTTAAGACTAAATTTTCTTTGTTATTAAAAAAAATATGTACATCATAATCAGCAAACGTATTTGAAATATCTATTCATGCAATTGTTACCCATGTTTTAGAGTACCAGTTCTGCCAATATAAACCAATTTTGAAAAGTCAATAGACGCGAGTCACATTTTGAAAATGTGCCTATTAAATTCATAAAATAATTTATATATCATAAACAAATTATCCAATTTTAATGAAATCTGGTGCACATCCTATTCTCATATAAATACAAACACAGTAAAAATGTCAGAAAAATCAATCAAGAAATGTGGAACTTTCAAATTTCACTCCTAGTGTCCCTTAAAGGCCGCTTAAGCTTCGGAACCTTAGTGTCTTCAATAACATTTAGAAGCTCATTTAGATATACTAAGAAACTGATAGTGATCACGAGTAAGTTATTTTGAACCGAAAAGTACAACTGTTACGTTCATCACAGTGACCAAACTCATGATCACAGTTGTTAGTGATCATTATGTTTGAGCTTCTCATTAAAATTCACTGTATTTTGTATTGTTCCTTTCCCTATCAGTGCTTCCGATACTGCCGGCAATCCTATCATTTTTACATAATTTACGTACTGTACCAAAACTACCAAACCGTAATTTTGACAGAGCCCAATTCTAGTTACGATATTTGAGTCCAGTAGTACAAAGCACATCTGGAACAAATATTTAGTGAGTTCTTACTAAAAAGAGTTGTACGTTAATGGCAGTAAATTATTTGACATTTTCAAACCTCTAGAACCTTGAACTGTTCGAAATATGCTTATCTCATCATCCGCTTAAGAAAAACCTTTAGTTAGAACCGTTTAGAGTCCGCATTTAAAAGCACACATTTAAAAGCACACATTTACTATTTTACATATTAGATATAGAACATCTTCAAGTTTTCATAGTTAGCATACGGTTTATATTCTCAGTTCATAACTACTTCATCACTGTGCTTGTGTTGTTATACATTTCTGGCCTTTTTATCAATTTTGTCCCTATGCAAGACCAATTTAGGCTGAAAGTGTTTAAACAGATATGCCACAACAGATACTTAAGGGTACTAGACACTTGTTCCACCCTATTGAAGTATTTCTTATGATTGCCGCATGGTGACACTGCATTATGCAAGTTAAGCTTTAATAGTTTCCTCTCGGCTTGGGTTTCTTTCCAGGGAGGTCAAAGTTTTTCAATTTTACAAACGCAGTGCATGTGTATAGCACAAGGGATGAATTATTTACAAGTAGCGCAAGTTTTCACCGCCCTGTCGTGTCACGCAAACTCTCCGACGATCTTTAGGTGTTGCGATCCAGCATGACAAAAGTGCGGTGAAGTCATAGTCAAATACGTTGCACTATTTATTCTTCGCTGGATACAGTCCTGTCAAAAAGGTTCTAAGGTATTAAATTCACATAAATTTCCCTATCTATTCTTCAACAAACTATTTTTAGAAATCATTATTTTTTCATGTAATAGGTATATTGTGACAAAAAGACAATTCGACGAATCTCACTCCAGATAAAAACGGCAAAATTAGTCCAGTTACTTTTCTATCACTTTATCTTTTAAAATATTGTCAGATATATGGAGTTTCCTTCTCGTCGCTTACACATTCTACGGTCTTTTGTGCTATCACAGCTCAAAACGTTTACTTCCCGTAGCCTTGCTCAGTCCTTTCAGTGTCTTTCTTCACTTTCTCTGTCCCTCATATACTAACTACGACGTTACAATCACTCGACGCTCATTGATCTTCTTTACGGCACAGCAATACCCGCGCAGCTGTCTCACACTGACCGACTCATGTCCGTAACTGTAACTCTCACTCTCTGCTGTTTCCTGGCATCCTTATATTGCGAGATTGACGTCAAATGGACTTTCCTCAACTTGCACAAACACGCCGGTGATGACGTAGTCAGATGTTTCGCGGAGGCTCCCTTAGTGTTGCCACTTCATTGTTCTGAGTCACGTGTTCGTCGCGTGAGTGGTGTGGACAAGTTTGTCCTTGTGCCTTTGCTCGTCGGCCAGGTATTTGATGTGAAGTAGCTTAGCCTTGTCTGTCCTTTGTTGTGCGCCGAGCCTGGCGTCACAATATGTTAATCAAGATATGCATTCGTTGAAACAGTTCTATTTTGCTCTAGATACATTACCGGAGAATACAGTAGTCTTAAGCAATCGTCAAACCTTGTAAGAGCTGGTCGCTGTGTGATGGCTTTGAAGTTCCATCTGTTTACATGGCTAACAGGTAGAAAAACCTATCAGACACTGCTATTTGAGAAAAGTGCAAGTATTCGAAAATTCAAACCAAGAACGAGGAATACCTCGAAAATGGTTTGCTAAATATATTTTGTCTATCTCACGTTTTAACAGTTATGCAAAGTCATCCAGGATAAAGAGTACTTTAGAGGCTGTTCCAAGAAAATTTAAGGTATACATTTCATTTGTCATAGTAATACCTTAACAATTTTGATTGAAATACATGTGTTTTAAGAGCCATTTCTGAGTAAATTGAAATATGTTAAGAATATTCCATAGAAAGGGCAGTTTCCGATGGGGGGTTTTCTTGAAACTCTTGGCGTCGCAATTTTGGTATATACTGAATTTATATAAACACCAACCGAGCGAGGTAGCGCAGCGGCAGGATGTGCGGCCCGGCGACTGCGCACTCTTGAGTTGGGGTTTTTTCCCTGGGTTTCCCATGTCACTTAAGCGAATGCTGGTGTGCTTTATTTCTTACCAAGGTTTTCTTTCCATCATTTCCCTTCATTCCGTTTCCTTATCTTTCAGGTGTGCTTTCAGAATATTGCTGGTGGCGGTTCCAGCAAGATGGCGCGGATACTTACGCATGCTGTTCTCGTCGCTAGGTGACGTTGTGCGACTGCTTTGCTCCGTCGTGGGGGATGCTTAGGTGATTCGGGATCAATGGTGCGCTGGCTCCGTCGGTTGGAGGACGCTTGGGCACTATGGTAGTTGCTCGGCGAGGCCTAGCGTTGCGATGAGATCTCAGCACTTGTTACGGACTTCCGCGCGTCTCTGGGGTCCGTCTTCCTAAGGCACTTTGGCCCGTCATCCTACGGTCCTGTGGCCTCTTCGGTTCCCTCACTTCATTCCTGCTAACACACAATACATCTGATTAGGGCGAGGGGCCCCCTCCGTTGTTGTACCCTTTACATAAATACCAAGGTTTGATTTTTAATCGACTTTTCCTTATTGAGTTATGCTGTTCACAGACAGACGTACACCCACACAAACTTACCCTTTTCTAAATACGCTTGCCTTTTGTTTCAGGGGACCTCAAACATCTACTTCCGGGGAAATTTCGACATCAAGGTTTTGGGTGTAACTCAGTACTCTGCTACATACTACATGTAGTTCAGAAAGGGAAAATGGCAGAGCCACCATCTTTAGTGTAGGAAAACTTCAGTAATCTACTCGTATATGTAAATGAACAATATCCCGGTGATTATGAATGGCTAAATCAATTATTTGTCACTCAGTGATGTATTGAATTTTGCCTCGAAACTCCACTTATCTGTATTTCGCCCTTAAAACTGAGAGAAAATCGGTCTCCAGAAAGCTTATAGATGTTGCGGAGCTTTGCACTGGCTTAACCCCATCTCAACGGCCAGAAAGTTGGTCAATGTTTACACCTAATTTGCAGTGGTAGTCCATCCGTAACACGAATTCCAATTTGTGAACAACTTAGAGTCCAGTAAAGAACCACGTTCTGTTCAGCAACGTAATGTATGACTAGAATATAATATTTATCTGCACCAAATAGCATAACAAATTTATATACCTACAGTTCTCTCAAATAACAAGGTTCAAGTTAGCTACAGCCAAACGAGTGAGGTACCTGCCTCTCGCACTCGGAGTTTGTGTGTATAATCCCTGAAGCCGATATTCCTGATCCATGCTTTGTTACTTTCTCTACTACATATAGTAAGTAGGGGAAGTATTGCATTCGGCACAAAATTTCGTTATCGAGATATCACCGGAAGGATATGTTTTGAGGCCCTCTGAATAAAAAATTAGCGTTAGAAAAAGGCGCGTGTGTAAACAGCATAACTCAAAAACAAAGTCAGTTAAAACAAAAGTTGGTATTTAAGTTTAATATCTTTTAAGGTTGCGAAACGATGATGCTGAAGAAAATTACCCCAACCAGAACTACTCTTACATGGGAAATTGTTTGAAAAATTTGATTTTCTCAAAAATGGCTCCAGCGATTTTGATTAAAATGCCATATGTTTATATCATTTTTATGGCGAATGAAACGTATATTTTGATTTTTGTGGCTATAGCCTATGTAGTCCTATTTACTCTTGATGAATTTTTCATCATTGGTAAACCGTAAGAGATAGACAAAACCTTACAAAGATGTAGCTCTCACAGAAGTTATGTCCACATGCATTTTTTTGTGGAGTGAACCACTTCGGAGATATTCCTTGTTATTTGTGCGAGTTTTTCTGTACTTAAACTTTTCTCCAAATGGAAGGTCGTTATTAACATTTTTTATCTCTTAGCTGTGCAAAAAGAACGGAATTTCAAAGCTTTAAAAGACTTGACTGTCGCTCAAGGCCTGCTGCAGTCCCATATTCTCGTTGCACCTACACGAAAATCAGCTAAGGGATAATTTCTGAACATGTTTATCTCGACTTACATGAAGAAGATAAGTCTGTAAGAATATTTAGTACTTGAGTAGAGAAAGTCATGTGAGTACAACACATCGGATTTTCTCATTTCCTTCCACTGCACTTTCATCCTGCTTAGACGTGTCAGGGTTGTAAGTGTTAGCAAGAATTTCAGCGTTGCATTGCAGGGAATATGCTTTTTGTGAACCTTCGTGGTATAGACTGGGCTGCTCTCCAAGTCCTGGAATATCTCAGGATGCCGGGCCGGGCGGGGCGGGGGGAGCCTGTTGTACGAGCTGTCACCGGGGAGCTTCATTCTGTAGACGAAAGAACTCTTCCCTCTGCTGTTGAGTCTTCCGTGTTCAGCCACATTTGGTGTCCTCTACCCTCACTGCCCGACGATATGTCTTAAAAGAGATTCCATTGGTCGAAGTGCTAGGTCTTCCCTTCGAACTTTGTCGTACCACATGCGTCATAGTTACATTTTGGGTTGTCCGTGTCTGTTTTACCCCTTAGACATTGCTTCGCACAATCCAAAACTTTAGTTATAAGAAGCTAAACATTCTTGAAAATGCGTTCGAATTACAGTTTTAATAACAAGAGCTAACGTTAGTGATGGTAATACTGAGAATGCATTAGATAGGGCATCTGGTGAAATCGGTTTATATGCATATAGTAGTCGATTGTTACACATGATTATAACCGGAAACCTCACCAGTTTTATGATCAAATCATGTGGTATGGACAAAGCAAAGCTTTCTGTTTGCTCAAATATACTCATAAAATAAAACGGTTCATTAAATTTGTATAAGCTTAAGGATCAGAACCGTATATGTGTCGCAATTAATATAGGTTTCAACGTTTACACAAACGTAAAATATTGTTAGCTTAACATATGCTATATTACAAGGTTCGGAAAGGTATAAAAGCAAATACGTGTTTTCACATTTCTCTACACTCTTCCTGTAATACAGGAAGCAATATTACAAATTTGTCGATAACACCCTCCAGCTGAGTGAAAATGGCAGTTGGCTGTTCTCTAAGTGCCTCATCAACACGGTCGGCAAAAGCAGTGCCCTGGGATTCGAGGAGGCCCAGGTGGGGCGATCAGTGGTGAAAGAGGTGTGCAACTGCCGACAGCAAATTCATTTTTGTGGGCTAGAGTGTAATCCAGAGCATTTTCCTCATACAAGCATATCTACGATCCTGTTGAAATCAAGATTAAAACTATAATCAAAATTGCTTTGGTAGTTTTTAATTTTGGATGATTTTCATGAACTAGCCCAACTACTAGCCCAAAAACACACACACACACACACACACACACACACACACACACACACACACACACACACACACACACACACACATACAAAAAAGGATCTCAAAACACGTTTTGTGTAAGGGAGGACTTCAGTACAATATCAGCCAACTGGAAACCTATGACGTCGGCGAAAACCATCTTCTCCTTCCCAGTTATCTAGGATACCAATAAGAAATGGCAGTTCAGGCAAATGGTAAGGCAAAGTTACTGTTACCGAAGAACTAGTAGAGTAACGGGTTCTTTGTACCTAACTGGTTGTAATAGATAATATACCAGGTGGCCCACTCCAACCGGCGTTCGGGTAAGTAGATAACCCTTCGCGCGTTAAAAGAGTTGCAGAAATTACGTGGGTAAATCCAGTCAGTTGCGTGCGTGGACTTTGTTCTGCTTGTAAGAGAAGCGAGAAGCGGAAGAAATGCCCAGACTTCAACTGGCGTGTGCAGCGCGTGATAATCGAGGAGAACAGTCTTAGAATATTTTCCACCTCACTTACAACACTTTTATTTTTTCAGGGAATAAACTCATTGCTATTTATGCTGCTATGGTCTAATATTATGGATTACAGATTGTAAATTGCCATAGCAAAATCCACGGAAACATGAGGGCGCGTAAAGTTTCATTGGCATTTGTTTGGTTCTTATTAATGTTACTGTGGTATTTTACTACTATTTTCGTTATTGTTATTGCTATTGTTATTACTATATTGTTAATTCCTTTATTTTATTACCATTAGTTTATTATTGTTAATTATCATTATCTCACATTCTATAGGTTTGGGGCAGGTTATACTTTAATGGACAAACCGAAGAGTGTAGATATTCGAGAACAGTTGGGAATAGTCATACTGACAGACAAAATAGTGGTATATTTAGTAGTGTCAAATTATTAAATGCATTACATAAACACTTGGTGAATAAATTAGTATCGTACACGCATATTCACTTAAGACGGCAAAAAGGACTGGGGGAGGAAAAAACGAAGAAAAACTACAAAATTGCCTCCGAATGACTGAAAAATTGTATGCACAAAGCGAAAGGAACAGAAGCAAATTCCTCGCATGTAGCACAATGCAATCGGAGCTGACTAAGGGGTTCTGACAGTTTTAAAGTTATAGCTTGATATCTATATTTCTCTACAACAATACTTCCTATGCAAGTGCAATTGCTCAAACACCTACCTATCCTGTTTTATTTTATTACAAAATAAACCTTTAAAAGTAAGCTTGAAATAAATAGAAAGGAGAAAAATCATCCCATTTCTTTACTGCGCTTGAAATAAGTGCTACCAACTTTTGCCAGTTTGTATTTAAAAGGTGGAATGCAGTACATCTATTGGTTTCTACATAAGTATATTGAAGCAGAGTTATTTCATTGTCACAACTGTACTGCAATACATACTTTTTAGTTGAGTTTGCAGATATTTAAAACAGTATTTTGGAGCTTATTTAATAATTGGAAGTGATCCCTGAATAGAAAATAACAGCAATTTAAATAGCTCAATGTACTATTTTATTATTTTGATTCTGTGGCATTTATATACCTCCTGATGAGGCAACTAAGATTTTAATTTCTAATGTTCCCTGTTTGTAAAATGTATTGTAGTCAGAACTACTTCTATCTCTTTGAAAATGCAGTTGAGTACAAAAGATATTTCCCTTTGGTAAGGGAACTAATCAGGTCTAGAAAACCGCATAACTGGCCGGGAGGGCTCGGGGCGCTGACCACGTCCCACCCTCCAGTACTGCACCTCACCAATGACGCCTGTAGTGGGCAGAGGTGGGGGACGCAGCGGCTGGGTGGTAGGCCTTGGCCCTTCGTGGGCTGTCGCGCGGGGTTTACATTTTACAAGGGAACTAATGATAAGAGGGAACTATTTTACTCTTACTAGTCCTACTATGTTCCTTTCAAGTAATGAAAGACGTACTTTGTCCTGAAATTATTCAGATGTAAACTCAACGTGTCCCTGCAATTCGGTGAGCAATTTTATGGAGCGTTCTGAACTTTCGCATCAATTAAGCTTCCCTTATAGTCTTGTACGCGTTTTATTCTGCATCCTGATAGGGTAGGTAATACATGATCATATGTTAAAAAGAGGATAATATAAAATAGTAAGTCGTAATTAATAAGACTGCCAATAGAAAGAAAAGTTTAGATATAAAATAGGAAGGCCCACCCCGTAGCACAGTGGTAGCGCCTCTGGCGTGGAGGACCCGGGTTTGATCCCCAGCACCAGCGTGGAGATTTTCCCCCGCTGAGAAGTCTGGCACAGGGGATAAAGAAGTGGTGACCCCAGGCCATAAAGGCCACATAACCGGCCGGTAGGGCTCGGGGCAGTGACCATGTCCCTTTCTCTAGTTCTGCACCCCATTCATGACGCCTGTAATAGGCAGAGATGGGGAAGCAGAGCACGGACGATAAGCCTTGGCCCGTGAAGGGCTATTGCGCTAGGGGTTATAAAACAGGAAAGGGAATAGGAAACAAGTTACCCATTGCACGTAATAAAGAAATAAAAGTTATGTAACATATAAAGTCAATACGTATAATTGAATAAGACTATTGGAATGTCAGAATATATGAAGCACTGGATATAATTTCATCACCGCCACCAAGTAGCTCACTAACCGCGGTGGGATTAGTGCATACTGACCAGGTACCTGAGCTTAGGTGTCGCTAATAGTCGGTCCTCTTGCTTGAACCATACCCCGAGCAGAGCAATAGCCATTGTGTGCCGTCGTTCTGCTCCTGAAGATTCGTTTGCCTATTTCTAGCAGTTTCCTTTTCCTGAACGTTTGCTATGTGTTCGGGCCCTATAGAACGAGCTGAGCATCGCCCAGCAGTCAGCTTAGTGCAGCCCAGTTGAGTTCAGTTGAGTCGAGGCGGAGTTGACGGTGAAGTTGACCTGAGAGTGGAAAGTTCTCAGTAGACAGTTGGCAGAATTCAATTAAGTGAAGTGGACAGTGGCGAGTGCGATTCACTTCATCAAAACGTACACTTCTGCACTTAAGTTATACCTAATAAGAATTTCGTTGTGAAATTAACTCACCTATTGTGAATTTAACTTCTCCTGTTTCTTTACACGTTTCTAATAATTCTTACTTATCCCACATTGCTATGAAAATTTAATTTGAAATACAGCTACCTGTGTAAACAGGCTACCACAATGGGCAAAGTATAGGTGACAATAACAAGTTAAATTTAAACGAGGAAAGCAAGGAACCTATCAATGAATAATATATAAACCTAAATTGCAAAATACAGTAAAAGTTATCAGAGAAAGAAAAAGATATTAACAATTAGCTGAAATACCCGGCGTTGCCCCGTGACTTAACACTGTGTTCCCACACTTGCTCAATAGCCATAAGAAACAAAAAATAAATGAACAAGTAAAGACTAGGGAGGTAATTATGCAAACAACTGTTAAACAATCACAAATTCTATAGGAGGAAAAGCGAGTAGAGAAAGCTGAACAATATAAATAGGATTGTTATGAGTCACATACGATAAATGCAATGAATACAAATTAGTTATTCATCCCCTAAGTATGGTTTGCATTGCATTGCCTTTGTGTATTTAATGTAGTTGCACGATAATCATGCTGTTGTATTACCAAAACTTATTTTTTCCTTCTTTTACCTTAGGTGTATAAATCAGTTATAAAATAATTTATAAATCATTTATTTGTTGGAGAAATGTTCACTTGTTAATTGCTCCAGTTACTTAATGATGAAGTTGTGCTAATTTTCTGAAACTACTGATTGATAAAAGTTCTCCCTGCTAGATGATGAAAGTTGAGAAGGTGAAGTAGGTCGTTTCCTCCACGTACATGCTAGCACCGATTAACTTGAACAAGTTGGTGTGAATGTTAGTGATAATAGCGCGAGTTAGGTAAAAACCTCTGTAAGCGTGCTGACTTATGAAAAGAGAGGTAGGTGTATGCGGTGTCGCTGTACAATCGATAAGTGGGTGTCCTGCAGGCCGACCGAGTCTCTGAATAATGAATGAGCCCGCGCGTGCAACAATACAGCACGGATTGGTCCACTTGTGGGAAAAAGGGTTAAGTCATTAAATACAGTAACTTTTGTCTATGTATATTGGTGCCTATGGCAAACATCGGATTTCCTCCAGCAGATACCTATTACAATAGCTTGCACCAGTTCATAAATACAAACTTCCACATAACGATCACCCTGGGGGCGATTACACCTTTCCAATTGTTCACTTTTACAATTTTAGCTAAGCATATAATGTTTCCGCAAGTTTACAGGCGTGCGCACTGCGTCACTGCGTGGCAACTGGCGCCGAGGGCTATATCGGGACAACACGGCGTGTTTCCTTGCTCCCTGTCATGCACGCGCAGTCTATTTTAATACTGCAAGACACACACTTACTACTTGTATTGGTCTATGACAGCGATG
>CM060964.1:85339429-85404429 GCA_030765045.1 Tenodera sinensis | reverse complement strand
ATGGCGGGTGGCAGAGGCTTGCCACGTTTTGCGGTGTTGTCTTGCGTGGTATAATTAAACACGCTGTAAAGCTCGTGATATTTATGTAATTTGCGCTCACAAGAAAAATATATCTGATTAGGAAGTATACAGCTATCAGTCGTCTATAAACATCCAAGAAATTGCTTCTGCTTAGAAAAGGAATGTGTTAATGCTGTTAGAGCAGTATATAAAATGTAGTTGGAAATTAAAAGTGTCAATAAATCCATCACAAAAATGTTTTCTATGCTGAAAAAGATAACGGGCTGGACGTTTTTATTATCTCCAAATTTAGCGTTACGAAAATAGGAAATACTCTGCCCCCATCATCTGAGTAGAAATAAAAGCATTTCTGCAGTGATTGTAGCTGAATCCACGGTTATTACTGTCATTATCCCGCTTTTAGCTACGCTAGTATTCTACACACAGAAAAAGATAAAGTAAAACCAAACACGATAGTCGTAAATCAGATGATATTAGGCTTAGGTTTATACAACTTAGGGTGATATCTCACACACTTAGATCCACATAGATGCATTGCAGCTACCACCCCCCTCCGAAGTAGACGATGAAGAGAAGGAACCACAGGAGGCTACAGGCCGCAGGCACACATGTCACAGAGACGGTCGGAAGTCTAACAATTCCAGGCGCGAAGATCCTCCCCACTGCTGCAATGCCTAGAGAGGGCGATGAGTGACCCATCGTTCAAGAAGACTAATGTTCATAGAGTACTCGTTCCTTTGAGCAAGCATCCGCGCCATCTGTCCGACGCTACCATACGTCACAAAACCTAGCAGCACTCCTAAACTGGGAGGAAGAAACGAAACGAAAGGGAAACGATATAAAGGAAATCGATGTACTTGAATTCACCCAGAATCACGGTGACCAAGTTCAGAACGTACCATCGACGGGAGTCAAACCCGTGACCTCCCAAATGCAGGTCTCACACGTTACCATTGAGCCATCTCGTTCAATATTAACTGATATTCATGTCCCTCCATTACTTCTGTCACTCTACTCAGATGAACTATTTAGCCTGAATTCGAAAATTAAAGAAGTATGGAGAATTTGGTTTGACTGTATCTAACAGTAAGAAACATTAAAAAATGTTATTGGATTTACATTACACTTAATGCAACACATTGTATTATATCCTCTGTAACTGCCACTTTATCGCTGAGGCTTCAGCAGGCTTTAAAGTGCAGGTATATATGAAATACATCTCGCTGGCAGGTTAATGATTCCACACTCTCCTCGGGTTATATGAACTTCCCATTAAAACACTCGTAATGAATTCCTTTAGCTAATTACTGGTGTCCAGACAATTTAATTGAACGGAGTGAATGTGGATAGTGAAGTGTGTTTGTGTGTCAAATGCTGATTAAAAGCTAAAGCAAATGCAGTGTACCACTGTGTTGTAATTATAGGGCTGAATGAAAGGAAATGACATAAATATTTTCCTGAACTGTGAAATCATGTGACATCTGTTCGATGTTCATTTATTTCGCGTGCAAAGACACCAGCCGCACTCTGTTACAATGGTGTTTGTAGAAACCTTTGTGAGACAAACAATACAACTCAGCTAACCGATGCATTTGTGTCCGTTAGTTGTGCTGTTTGAAAGGAGTAGATTCTCAGTAGAGAGATGAAGGATTTTATCGATATTAAATTGTTTCTCGCAATTGCATGGGAAGAGAATTGGATGTTAAGGCCAGCATATAGCGTCCAGTTCTTAAACATCTGGCTATGGCTATTCCCTTCGTAACTATAGTAAAATGTGTAATGTAGCTATTACTGCAGATATTTATCGTGGTTAAAAGGACAGAGTCATGCAAATAGGCACCTATTTCATCTTGAAAATGAAAGGAGCTTTTGGGGTTAATGGCTTTACGGGTTAAAGGCGTTGTAAGTACAGTAGACGTGAATAGGTTTTAAGTGGATATCTACGTAAGACTCTGAAAAAGAATCTATACTCTACAACTCATCTTGTGAGCGTAGGAACTATGTGTGAAAGATAAGCTAAACACACATTTGGTTTTGAATTTACCGATTTCTGTTCATTATTCAGAAACTGATACCTACAAATAAATCGACAATTCCCTGTTATGGCGTAGGGCACAAGGATTTAACACAACAATCTGTCCACTCTAGCCCCTTTGAGATTTCGAGCCCGAATATCGCAATCACAGGTACATAATTTGGGAATTGCTGTGTCAGGTCATGTATTTCATGTATTGGACTGCATAGCAAACATTTAACCTGTTACGATGTTCGTTGGAAGCTCAGTCAGGAGTTTGAAATCCCTATAAACACAGCACAGAAATGTACCACGTAACTAATGCAGGTGGAAACATCTAATCGATTGATGAAGCTGAAACAAGTGGTATCAAAGCTACAATTTAAAAAAAAAGTACCATAACTTTATAACGCCTTTACAGGTAGGTTGGATAGTTGAAAAATGAACTTTAGGTCAAGACGCTGTTGCCAAATGTACTAAAAAGAGTAGGTAAAATGTAGAAAGCTCCTAATATATTCAAAATCCTTTATTTCATTTTTTCCTATTATAATAAACGATCGTTCTAAATCTGTGACTCGTGGATGTGTCAATGTAATGTGGTGACGCTTGTAACAAATGAGAGTCGATGTTCTTAAAATTCTTGTGTTGACTCCATTCTGTAAATTAATTCTAGTTCGTGTATTGAAGTGAATATAAGATGAAATATATCGATTTTATGACCGCCTTCGTTGCGTTATTGGTAGCGCGCTTGCCTCTGGCGCGGATGACTCGGGTTCCATCCCCAATACCAGCATGGGGATTTTCCCTCCGCTGGTAGATCCGGTACGGGGTGCACTCAGCCTCATTAGGTCCCGGGAAGCCAATTCCGTAGCTGCTTGATGGAGAAGTAGTGACCCTAGGTCGAGAGGCCGCATAACTGGCTGGGACGGCTCGGGAAGCTGACCACGTGCCACCCTCCAGTACTGCACTGCACCCACCAATGACGCCTGTAGTGGGCAGAGGTGGGGGACGCAGCGGCTGGGCGGCAAGCGTTGGCCCTTCATGGGTTGTTGCGCTGGGGTTTACATTTTATATCTATTTTATGCATCGGAGAACGTTCAGAAATCTAAGAGTGGGTGATTTTATTACTTATACTCTAAAATACACTTATGTGTAATTAAAGGCTCAACACCCCCAATGTTAAATCTGCTAAATTTAATACCCATTACCTCAATTTATGATATCACACTGAAAAGTGTTAAAAGATTTGGGTGATGTTTTTTAAATGTATTTGTTTTCAGCTGGTTTAACCCGATATATAACATATTAATATGACAGTAGTTTCTTAAAACAGATTTATAAATATGTGTAACATTATGTGTTGAAATTAAAGTAATAATGTTAAATAATTACTTGAAATAGAAGCTTACTTCAGATAATTAAAAACGATAACGGCAAACAAACAACCAGTATCGTATGTTTTCGTAATGTTGTATAAGTTGGTCATTTTAAAAGGTTCAATATTTCCAATGTAATGTGGTCCAAGACCATCGGGAAGAAGCTACGACCCATTAGATGCGCTCATCGGTGTATTGCAGGCAGTCCTCAATGACGTGTTCAACTGAAAGAGCACGTTGCTTTTATACTATAATTTTGATTATTTAGAATGATAGGATTATTTCTTACATCATTCGATTACGGTATATGAGCATTCGTTTTTTTGTAAATAACCAAATACCTTATCAATACCAAAGTAAATCTACAACAACACTCAGAAGTAGTTTTTATCATCCTGATATTTCATTTAATTATTATTAATAGTTTCTCAGAAAATGTTCACAGCGAAATTTGTACAAAGCAAAAAACGAAGAAATGCTCAAGTATTTTTCAGCACACAAAATCTGCCATTCCAACAGTAGTGCCAATTTTCAAAACAAGATTGCCGCTAAAGTTTATATGTCTACTCCAAAATGCGTAGAGGTTATGATCGTTTTTCTCCTGTAAAGCGGTTCAGAACTCGCAGCAGAAAATTGTAGATGCAGTACCTGGTTTAAGAAATATATTTACTTGTGTAAGTGTTGTGCTTTCAGTGATAAAATACGCATAAAGCTAAACCAGAAATTACAACTAATAAGGCTGTACGAGACACTACATGTGTCATTTTTGGCAACTTTCGCAATTTATTCTCCTCTTGAAAAACAGTAGTGAGATCGGATGTTATCTCTCTTTTATGACTCTATTTAATACGCCTGAGATATTAAAGTCTCATTAGTCCTTTTTATTAGCTCTTTCATGAAGAATCAATAGTGTGAAGGTAAGGCAATTTGAAGCTAGAAAAGACGGTACTTGAGGCTCAAGTATTTTAATTGGAAACAATTGAATTATTGATGCTAAAACCGCATTTGTTTTTTTTTTAATTATTCTCAAATTTGTAGTTTCGCGGTTACCAAAATCCCTTCAAATGTTGATGCCCATAGTAGGTATACGTGGGATCAATGTAGTTTGGATGTGATGAAGTTCATTTTAGATATTATGCAGTAAATTATACAATTTTGATGGGATTGTAACGTGTTAGGACTATTAAAAACGTTTCACAGTAGATGCCGAATATCAACGAGAAAACACCCAGCTAAAACTTAATACTAGAGTTAACCAAAAATAATATAACCTGTGCCTGCGATTTTATCTCCATTTAGACAAATTATTGGTGACTGTGCTCTTAGTGGGGTCATATGAACAAGTCTGTGAAAGTTCAGCTGAGTTGCCCAGTTAATTTATCCACAGACTATTGAAATACCCGAATATTGTCATTTAGGTCTTCTTAATGTGAGATGAAGGAACTTCGATTAAAACTGCTGAAGGTTGTATTACCATAGAGAACAGCCTTACAGAAATAGAACTTGGTTGTGGACAATTTTACACTAAGGATTTCACTAAGCAGGAGAACAATTTCTGAGGGTCTATCATTAGTAGTCTCGTTAGTCACGATTTAGAATAATGTGACGCAAGTCCTCTCGTGGGATAAGTCTAGCCTGTTTGGTCACGTGTCCTTCGCCAACGGCCGATTGTTCATTGGCTGGAGAGGGTAACGGAGTAGTGTTCTCGCTGACATAATCCGAGAAAGTCTATCAAGCTAGAGCGAGTTATTTCTGGAGGTTCTTTCGAAACACTTGCAGTCATATGTAAGCGAGCGTTATCACAACAGTAAGTAGAGTTGTTGAGACGTACAGTGAGTACTTTTGTACGAACGAGTGAGGAGAAGTCCTGTGTTCGACAATTGGCGAGCGTCCGGAAGAGAGAAGGGAAGTTTTGTGTTCAACAATAAGTTAGTATCCGGAAGAAGGAAGAGGGGTCTTGTACTCGACACTCCAGGGATGAAGCGGGAGTGAGAAGAGGCTCTCTTGCGCATGATTCATTACACCACTACGCGCAAAGGAAATTGAAGTGACAGTGAAAGGTGAAATAAGTCACAATATGCGGTGCCCAACGTTCGCTATATGGTTGTACGACATTTATGGGAACCTTGTCCTAACAAGTAATTACTGGTTCCATTTATTAACTCGAGGTATTCATTGGGCGATGTCCGTTTCCTTCGATGCTAGTACGACAATGAGAATGGCGTTGGAAGCAGTGATCCAGCATATAAATTGACCCATTTCAATGCCGGGACATACAAAATTCCTACATTGTTCCTTCTGCTCCACATTCCGCTGCCTGCCCACCCTCTTGCGGAGCGGCAACGCTTTTCTGTTGGAAAACAATAATACAGCTATAGCTTCGTTAGTGAGTTTATGAACGTCTGTCTGTCCTGTCCTGTCTGGTCTGTCTGTCTGTCCTGTCTGTCTGTCCTGTCTGTCTGTCCTGTCTGTCTGTCCTGTCTGTCTGTCTGTCTGTCTGTCTGTCTGTCCTTCCTGCCTGTCCTGTCTGTCTGTCCTGCCTGTCTGTTCTGTCTGTCTGCCTGTCTTGCCTGTCTTGCCTGTCTTGCCTGTCCTGCCTGTCCTGCCTGTCCTGCCTGTCCTGCCTGTCTTGCCTGTCCTGCCTGTCCTGCCTGTCCTGCCTGTCTTGCCTGTCTTGCCTGTCTTGCCTGTCTTGCCTGCCCTGCCTGTCCTGCCTGTCCTGCCTGTCCTGCCTGTCCTGCCTGTCCTGCCTGTCCTGTCTTACCTGTCCTGTCTTGCCTGTCCTGTCTTGCCTGTCCTGTCTTGCCTGTCCTGTCCTGCCTGTCTTTCCTGTCCTGTCCTGCCTGTCCTGCCTGTCCTGCCTGTCTTGCCTGTCCTGCCTTTCTCTCCCTCTCTCTTTCTCCCTGGCCAGCTGTACTTCGATGAGATGAATCTTTGGTTACAGTTTTGTCTACCATGCATCTAATAGGTAGAAAAGATAAATTTGATATCGATTCGATGGGTAGAATTCACGGAAAATACGTACTTTGAGGCATCTGAAATTCAACAAATGTTATTTTATAAAGGTACGAGTTCCTGTGTGTGTGCGTTTGCGCGTGTGTGTAATGTGAAATGTCGGATAAGTACCAAACTTGTTATTTAAGTTCTGTACCCTATACATAGATTGTAATGCAAATCTCTCCCTTTTTCCTAGCTATGCCTTACATGAGCATTTTAAAATTCTCTGTTATATTCTTGAAAATGGCTGTAACTATTTGTGTTAAAATACCATATACCTAAGATATTCGCTTGGCAAATAAGATGTAGGTATGTAATTTCCATTCATAAAGAGTAGATGGTGCCAAAAAGTGACACCACATGTCATTCTCACCTTTCCCCCCTCCACTCGCATTGGCTTAATGGTGTGGCCATGGGGGGGGGGGGGGGGTAAAGATGTCTGGCATTGGCACACCACTGTATATAGTACCTTAATATTGACGATTAACTGTGACTTTTCAACTGAAACGTTCTATTAATGTAAAATAGTAAATAATATTCAGAATATTGCCCACGTGGCGCTTGTTTATTTATGTTAGTCACAGCTGATACGAACACGAGCTTATCGCAGAGGGATACAAGGTTTTGTTAGTTATATATAACTGGCAAATCATAAGACACATGTAAAAAATTGTTGCAATAATAATGTACATCTCTTTAAATCGCACAATTATGTTGAAACAATTCCTTTGCGTTATCATTAATTTTTAATAAATTCGATACTATAGGTTTGAATTTCTAAATGCTTCATTTTCACTTTCTCTAGCACGTACACAATACGTAGAAAACGTATACTTTTATTTTACAAAAACATTTGATATCGCGATTTTACTAAAAATATATTTGAGGACCCCTGTCTATTTTATGTGTCTGTGCTTCTCTGCCCAGTGAAACTCAAAAAACGTAATTTCTAATAAATACCAAATTCAGCTTTATTCAAAGATGTAACACGAATATTTTCAAGAAATTTTCCTGGTTTACACGGAATATTTTTGCAAATTTTGATATTCCCAGAAATTGCTGTAACGAGGCTTAAAATGTCATGTACATAAGTTATGCACAAGCCAAATACAGTTTATATCCTGAATTTGCTGGGAATAATCTGTAAAGTCCTTTTATTCAGAAGATTTTTGTAGAATTTTGTTTAACGGTTAAAACTTGCTGTCGCTTTTCAGTTGTCTCTCCGAATGTCTTGGAAACAGTATAGCACTCTAAGATCAGTATATAACTGTGCGGCTTTGAATTTCTATGGACTCGGCTTCCCACAACCCCTTTGTACCTACATTACCCATTTTGTTTAGGAACATTTTGTGAACGGTTATCTCGATTAATATGAATTAGATATAAAATAAGCACACCGTGTAGACGTTGTATAAATATAAACGCTGGTGAGTGGAGAACTCACGCATTCAACTTTTTAAACATGTTTCACATTCACTTATTTATCGCAATGTCATAGAAGGTGTAAGAAATTTCAAAACTAGCATATACTGTGCACTTTTAAACATAACGACCATTGCTTCGGTTTCCTGTATACCTATCTCTTGTACGAAATGTGTAATAAAACTATTACTGCTAATATTTATTTCAATTAACATAGAGATTGCCCGAGCGAGCTTGCTTTGCGGTAGTGCATGAGGCTCCTGTACGAGAGATGCTGCGTTCAATTTCCATCGTCCCACCACTCTGACATTGTACTTTTCATGGTTTTCCCTGATCTATAGGTGAACCTTGGGACGGTTTTTCATTTACCACTATTTCCTTTGCATCATTTCCCTTTTATTACATTTTCCAACTGTGCTACTAGTTTCCATGGCTTATAGTGCTGGCGGAAATATATTGCGAATGCTGCTGAAAGGAAAGGGTATTCCCGTAGACACTAGAGGGCTGATGGTTGACGGGTCATTCGTCGCCTCTCTAGGCAGCTCCAGCAAATGGGACGGGTCTTCGATTCTGGAATTATTAGGATCTTCCGCACGTCTCTGTGTTACATCTACCTGCAGTCTACAATCTCCTGTGATTCTTCACTTCATCCCCTACTCCTGTTAGTGGTAACCACAATAGATCTATGTATGTTGGAGTGCGCGCGGTTTCTTCCTTCGTATATAATCGATAACAAAATTGATTACATAATAAGTTTTTGTAAGAGTACTGTGTAGAAGCCACATAGAAATAAACGTTACTGCTGACACAATTGCGAAAATAAAGCACATAAGATCTTTACCCCTATTTTGTCCAACCAAAACCGTAAAATTAAAAGGGCTTTTCGAGCGAAATACTTTTGTACGAGCTTTCAAGCAGCTTAGCTAATGTTAAAAGAAGTAGAAACTAGGGCGATGCCTCCTTGAACAAAGTAGCACAGGTATTGCTATGTAAAATATGTACCTGCCTATATATATAGCAGGTATCTTGATCTCTGCTCGCATACATGTAGAAACGAGAAACTTTCTCAGTTTTACCCGTTATTAAGCTGTAATTATGTCTACATTAACGTTTGGTACCTCGGTAATCACCTTTTGTTCAACTTAATGTTCATGGTATCGTAGAAGGGACATGTAGGTTAATCAGTAGTCATCGATTTTAGAATTAGTGTGTAGAGTATTGCCTGAAACTATTCCACATTTGGACCACAGCTTATTAACGTATACATCCTGAACATGGTCTCTATTTCTTTGAAAAAGGCTGCTTAATTGCTTCTTTCACAGGTATTTTGAAAGATGCTGTCAACAGCAGAAAGAATAGCTGTGGTTTCGGAGCGTGTTGGGGCGATTAACCTACGGGTAGGTTGGGTGGACTTTGTAAAATGTCATAATCCTGTTCCCATAGGTCTAATATCAGATTGCTGATTCAAAAATTTAAGACCACGAGTAATAAGCAGGATGAGAAACATTCGGGTAGGCCCAGTGTGCTGGCTCAAACTGTGCAACAGGTACATCGTGCAATTACCAGAAGCCCAGAGCATAAACTAGGAGGTTAAGTCGGGAGTTGGGTGTACCAGAATTGACAGTGTGGAAAATTCTCCATTACAGCTTGAAAAGACTGTCATACCACCTCAAAATCCGACATTAACTGAAAAGAGAGGAGTTCTATCGCCAAGCAATGTGTTGCAGGTAGTCGTAGAGGATAATTTGTTACAAGACGTGCTTTTCAACGACGAAGCCACCTTCGACATGTGTGGCATGGTCAACCAACACAACTGCACAGCGTGGGCAGATGGATCGCCTAGTGAGATCTTCGAGTGGGAACAAAACCCCTCAAAAGTCAATGTTTGATTGGGGATTAGAAAATCTAAGGCAATTCTTCCCCGCAGAACCCACAGTCGAGGATTTTTTTTTATCTGGACATGCTGCTGCTGCTTCTTCAACTACAATTTTAGTAGGATGGCAACTTGGAAACGGTGGTTTTCCACAGGATGGAGCACCTCCTCATGTTGCTCTGGTTGTTTGTGAATGCCTGCATAACACGTCTCCACGTGTGTAAGTGGCTTGGTAGGGGGTCACACGCTTTCTGGGTTCCACATTCTCCTGGCCTGACACTTCTTGTCTATGTTACATGGGAATACATTAAATCACAGGTGCACAAACTCAAAATCGACTCAGCAGACTGTGCAAAGGAGCGTATGAGGCAAGCGGTGCCTAAACGCACACTTTGAACGCTAGAGGTGCTTCATTAAGCCTTGGGTCGCTGAGAGTAACTTGTGAATCTTCAGGTTGACCCTGTGAATCACATTTTGGAATAAAATTTGATGAATTTTATGTTGATATTCTAGGGTCCAAAATATTTCAATCCAATCCAATCCATTTTTTTTTCCACAGAAGTGAATCGAGACTTCATGTTCACCCTCTATGAGCATGAATGGTCTTAGTGACCCGTGAGATGCACAGTTCTCAGTGTGTAAATTGCTAAAGGCAATACGCCACGCACATATGGTGTTAATCTCATCAATTTACATTTGGACCCGCGTCCAAGTATACCTGAAGAAAATCATCTCAAAATGCAACCCAGCGTTTTAAATTGTGCATGCTTACGTTTATATGCATTATGGTGACTACCTGGATTTATTTTAAGGGGAAGGTGTTCGATGCCGGACAGTACACAATATTTCAAAATAAAGTCCATTTTGTTTTAATTTTTGTGGCGAGATTGTCAAACACTGTAGAATCCACATCAAATTGGGCTTTTACTTTACTGACAATTTCAATTCGAAAACGAGACATTAAAATTGACATGCGTGTTTTGCAAGCAGAAGATGAAACTTAAAAAAATTATGTGTTGGTAATCGCATTTTCCTATATTTCTCGTCGGCTTAAAGTACATACTCTTCGTGGTGAAAGTTTTATCCACTAATCATTCACACCTTCAGTAAATGTTCTTTAGAGGTTAATACAGAGATTTAAGGAGTCTTATGATTTGGGGTTTTAGTAATGTAATACACGACTGTCTTTTAGAAACTTGGAATCTTGTATATTATTCTATCTTCCTCACGAAATGTGTCAGTGTTACATAGAATGTAATAATTGGCTCCAAAAGTTTGTTTATGTAAAGGTATGTAACACTTAGAACCTTTAACGTTCCAAATTATCGTCATTTGCGGTATTTCTGGATATTATTTGCTTGGAGATTTAGTAGATAAGTCCATGAATATTAAGTGCATGCTCTGATAATTGTGCTGAAAAGGCCATGACAAAACTTTGAAATTAATTTGTTGAAATTCGTAGAAATCAGCAAACTCATTGTCAACTAGATATGTAAATAGCTTAAAAACCCCTATTTCTTTACTTGGTATAAAATATTTCGCTTTGTATCTCCCTGAGAAGTAGTTACAAAACTTGGGCAATATTCTTACAGACTTAGTTCGACATCAGAATACCTGAAGTTTTGGTTTATTTACAACATCCAAAATTGTGTGCATTACACTGATTGGTAAATTGTTATGGTATGGTGTGAAATATTCAAGATTTACATATTTTAGTAGAATGCTTAGTTTTCCTCAAGTTAACTTCATGTCCAAGAAAAATCTTTTTTTCCGATAACCAGAAGGATGTAAGAACGTTAGTATACAAACTTGGCTGAAGGTCATAGGTTAATGTTAATTACTGCGGAGCTGATGGCATTACATGCTCAGCATCTGGTATTCCCAATACGTCATCCATCAGCTGTTACTGTACTTGGTTTACGGTTGCGTTCAGGACGGGCATACGTGCAATACCAGAGATAAGGACCTGGCATAACTACGTAAGAGAATCAAAGTAAGTACAGGGAAATCTAATATATTAAGCCATTTTAAACTCGTAAGCACACGTTATGGTAATCGGAGCAGTCTACAGTACAGCATAAACTTATCATTGAAACTTAACACCTTCGAAATCGGAGATCACAGTTGTTCAAAATTTTGCACATGACACTGCACTTCAGACTTTGGTTTTTGGTCACCACTTCAAAAACGGCTATCCAACACGAATCACATCCTTAGTCCTCTTCCAGCCTAGTTATCTGAATACCAGTTGCTATCTGCATTTTATAAGGATATGCTTTCATCAGATCTACAAGAAACCTTGCAGTTAAAGATGGAATACAACAAGGAAACGGCATTTAAGATTTTTAAATTCCCTCCTCCTCCACCGCTTCCTCCTCTTCCTTCTTCTTCTTCTTCTTCTTCTTCTTCTTCTTCTTCTTCTTCTTCTTCTTCTGCTGCTTCTTCTTCTGCTTCTTCTGCTTCTTCTTCTGCTTCTTCTGCTTCTTCTGCTTCTTCTGCTTCAGGTCTTGAGATCTTTAGCTCTTTGCGTTTCCAAATTGGTCAATCCATCGTTTATTTGGTCTTTTTACCCCCCGCCCTTGTGATTTATAACTTAGGACCTCTTCTTGGGAATTTCACTTATCATTTGATATACACTGATGTGCATACAAATTGGCCGATTCCCTAGAATGCAGTAATGTTTTTCCCTCCGTAAGCTTTCCATCTTACCTGAGACTCCATACTTTTACAAGAAAGCAAAAATAATATAAGATGCTCCTTCAGAACAGATTTCTCGGATGCAAAGAAGGAAAAACTGGAATATTTTATAGTAGCATTACATTTTTCTTAAGAGTAGTAACCGTTCCCAAATTTATTTCACCTCTTAGCCCAAACCAGGGCAACTGGTGCTCTTTGAGCACAGCTCACTCGCGGCCTTGCACTGATAATTGTATGTTCAGTAGGTGAAAAAGAAAAAAAAAATGAAGGTCTCTCAAGCTATTTCACGATTCACCCAGGCATATCTTAGTGAAAGGCAATTGCAGACGTTAATTCTCAACTAGCTTCGGCCCATCTTCACGGTCATTCTTGCATAGGAAAACCCGACGGAAGGTGATGGACCTTTTCGGGCTTTAGGATGGCTTCCTTTGGAGGGGAAGTAAAACCTTTGGTCCTTTGTCGTAGATTTTTAGCAGACCTGTCAACAAAATTAAGCGATTTTTCACGCTGAGAACCACAGTAGTTACGGAGCGTCCAAAAATAATAACCCAGTTTGCAATCCCAGAGATTGCGTTATAAGAAACCAACTTTAGACTGTTGACAATGTCATGTTGAAATTGTTGATTATTCATGGTTTGTGTGTGGATTCGCCAACGGATAGATCAATTGCAGTTGATGATGGTATATTCAGTTTAGATGGCAGCGAAATTTACGGTTGTTCGCCACGCTATCCTCTCCACCAGGTAGAGGGTGAGTAAAGTTGTACAGGAACCCAAAGTGCCTCTGTAGCTTTAAAGTTGACTAAATTAGCCAGTATTACTCCAATACCATGGCTAGCACGTTTCTTAAAGATAAACACAAGATACCTTGTGGCTATGCACAATGGCGATTGATGCAGCAGTGAAGGTTGCGTGTATTATACAAGTATTAATGCAGTACTATGCAATGCGTTTTGTTTCATAGTATTTTTACAACTCTGTGTGGAAGTAATATTTTTCGTGGATTACTACAGAGCTTCTCTTGAATGACGTGACTGGCAGCCCGTGGCATGTTACTGCTAAATCAGTCTGTTGGTATAGTAGCAGGCTCGTATTTTCCCCACTAGATAATGCCAAAGATGCAAAAAAAAAATATGAATAAGTTACGCTTTCTGTCGTTATAAAATCCGTTTGAATAGACTGGCTGTGCGTCTATACAAGCGTGGCACCTGTTGATCATATCATTGAACGCTCAACGAATGTTTGCGGCCGAAATATTGGAAAACGCATGCCCAATACCGTCTAGTACAATTTAATAGCGCATATTGTATAGAGCTTATCTTAAGCATTTCACACAGATGATAATCATATTAATTTAGACCGTAGAGCGAGCAGCTCAGTCAAATATTGTCATGCAAAGTACGTGATAACATGAGGAAGAGATCTCCTTGCTTTTCTTTCCGCGGCAGACCCTATACCGTCTTAATTTCTTCTCAGTAAAGGCTATTGGACAGTTATATTTCTAACACGCAACTAGTCTGTTAAAGGTATCTAACGACCTATACATTTTGGTTTAGTTAGCAATGCTGACACATGGGAATTTGTGTAGATAGCTCGTAGTCCACATAAAACTCATTTGAGCAAATTTTAGCACAATAAACAGATTCCCATAACGTTATTCCCACTATACACTATATAATACAACACTGGACTGAAGTGCAAATGCAAACATGTGAGCCAGGCTACTGCAGAACGAGGTCATTCAATCCGATATCTGCTGCAAGTCAGACTCCGCGTTCACTAGCCGCACTATTCATGTTAGACTTGTTTGGTTTAAATATGTGGAGGCTCCGTATGCTCTGCGGTCAACTGCAACCACAGCGTGAACAAAGCTAACACGACGTGGACACCTTTCATAACTTTTTTCTCCAAATGCAGGACAAGACAGTGTGCGCACAGAAATCCAATAGGTCAGTATCAATGTTGAGCAGAGCTAGCCTGTCTGTCGGCAAATGTAGAGAAAGTAGTGGTTGTGAGTGACTGCTCCTCAGTTGATGAAGAACCTCAAACTTAATAAAGATGCCTCTGCGCAAAATTAAGGAGTCTTTCAAGCCCAATATAGAACGGGATGCTGGGGACCACAGCAGTTAAAGAGCGTCCATGAATAAGATGATTATGATCATTGGTGAAAGAAAATATGTGAGACAAGTAAGATCTAATCACACACAATATTACGATTGAAGAAATGGAAGAAGGCGAAAACGGAGGGAGAGTGAAAGAGGCTAGTTGCTAATTGATAGACCTACACTTGAGGACCTATAATTGAAGATTTGTTGTTAAGTTGTATACACGATAACCGAGCAAGATGGCTCCGCAATAACGCTTGAGGCTCGCAATCCGGAGGTCGTTGGTTCGATTCCCGTGACCGACCTTCCTAACCCAGGGTTGTTTCGGGGTTTCCCCTGGTCATTAGGCGAATGATGCAAAGCATAATTATATTCCCCGAATTTCCTGTACTTCCGTTTCAACTCACTTCTCATTTTACTTCACCATTCATCCGTTTGATTGTTTCAGGGTTCTAAGTGTCGGCGGGAGTTTCGAAGAGTATCTCAGGTGCTTACTCTCTGTAAATCCTCCTCCTACGGATTGGGGAAGTCTCCGAGTCCCCCCTCCGCCACCAGGGGACTGTGAGTCCACAGGGCGGGAGAGGGGCCGTAGTACGAGGTGCTACCGGGTAGTTCAAACCTGTAGTAGGCACCCTTCCCTCAGCTGTCGTCCCTCCTCAGATCCGACTACCCTGCATCTCCTCTCACATTACACCTCCCTCCCGGGGGGGGGGGGGGTTCGTCAGTGGCATAGGCACTTGAGGATCTTCTACAGAGGTACTAAATCTCCCCATCAGAACCTTCTCTATCCTATCTGTGTACTCATAATCACCACTAACGAACTGAAGTGACTTACTATTGGTAGATACTGCTATTACATAAAATTCTGTCGATCACTGAGCTGACATTTAACATTTAGTTGACTAAAATTATTGCATTTATCAAGAAGGTTGGCAGTGACTACAAGGTTACTGCGCTGAATGTTTTTATGTTATTTGTTTGATTATATAATGGACACAATGAATAATATTAGGAAAAAATTGCAACTTTTATTTACCATTCAAATAAACCTAAGCTCTGGTTTCTGTCGTACCGTTTCTTAGCACAGGGCAAAGCGATTAACTTTTAAAGGATGACTAACTAAAGGGTTAATATTTTAAATTAGGCAACGAAGATGATCACCTGCCATATGAAATGTGTTTACTAACATAATAGTTCCCTGAGTGTGGGGACATTATTCGGTGGCCTTAAAATATTTCCAGAAGATTTTCCGGGCTGAAGCGTTTCGATGATTGCCACAGTAACAAAAGCCTCTGCACTGTTCGTCCTCTATTACTGGAATGAATTAGTGAATGTAATACAAATGAGATATAGAGTTTATGTTTCATCTTACATCTGCTCCTTACAGTAGAATATCGTTCATACGAGACAGAGCTCGAACTTTCTGGAAGATGCCTCAAAGATGCATTTTGAGCTGACCGCTTTTCTAATTAGGACACCATAATATGATGGAGCACAAGCTCAATCGTAATGACATAGAACCTGAGGCAATAAGTGGAGTATGGACTAAAATGTAAAAGAATGGGTTTAGGGATAACAAACGGAATAAATATTAATCACTTTCTGTTCGCAGACGACCAGGTGATAGTGCACACAAATTATATATGTAACCAATTATCGATAGAATATAGTAATGGGGCCTGGAGATTAACTACAATAAAACAGGGTATTGATTTAGACGAATCATACATTGATAGGAACATATTTTAAAAGTTGACAACTTTCGTTACTTAAGCTCAATTTCAAAAGAAGAGTGAACATCAATCCGGAATATCAACTTAAAAATTATCAGTGGGAATAAAGTGATTTGAATATTAAACTCAGTTTTATGGAGTAGAAATACCATTAACAATACAAAAAGGATGGCCTTCGAAACAATACTACAGAGTATAGTTTTCTATGGAGCGGAAACATGGACTTTACATAAAAAACACGTTAAGAATTTGAATGCACTGGAAATGGACCAATGGAGAAAGTCAGCCAAAATCTCCAGGAAAGGCAAAGTAAGGAACACGGAAATACGACGAGGAATGGAAGTGAATGAATATAATTGTTACAATTGAAAGGAAAAGACTCCAATGTACGTAGGATGGAAGTAGGAAGAATACCCAAAATCGTGCAAGAGTGCGAAATTAAGAGGAACAGACGGCGAGGATAACTTGCTATTACCTGGATACAAAATGTACACATGTCAACGGAGAGATTTGGCGCAGCTCAAGAAGAGCCACGTGATAGAAATAAATGGCGTAGTATTACACAAAAGACAGTGACGAGTTCTGTATGGTAGCATTTAATCTAGAAATTTACTTTGCGCATATAGTTATATAATTGAATTTGCAATATTGTAATATTGTTCAGTTGGAGACAAACCTTTGTAATGAGGAAATTTTTCACTGAAAAACATGTACCTACTTCAGATTCTGAACTTACACTTCAAACAGTACCTCACAAAACTAATGTTTGCAACGTGAGTTGTGGTAAGAATTTCTTAAATCTGGAAGTTGAAGTTCTAAGTTTACAGCAGCGTTGAGTCCTGGAGCGTAAAGGCCGGAAGGCGGATGTGCTGCTCTTCCAGGGAGCTAAATCGCCAGGTTGATTGACGCACTGCCACATGCAGGAACCCGTTGTCCTCACGCCTAGAGCCGGTTGTCAGAGCGAGAAGGTGGGCTACAGAGTGATTGACCACTGTAAAACCCTTCTCTTGTGCGGGATCAATATTCATTCCATATTCTGCACCAAGTTCGCTATAGCTAGCTGGTGAAAATAAACTTAGCAGAAAGCCTTGACACGCGTCACAAACAAGCATGCGTACATTATCTTCAAATTTATGTAATAACGCTACCGATTAAATTGTATTAACCATGGCAATGTTCAGCAACACGCTGGAGCCAGTAAAGGATACACATCCGAATCCTCAAAACATCCTGCTGCTTATATTTCTGCAGTAAGATTTGTTATTTCAAAGAAGCTTCCCTTTTCCTGCTATTCTTTTCATTCTGCTTAAAGAAACTTTATTTTGAGGTTAACACCCAATAAACCCAGATATTACGGTTTTCTTCTCTCCGTTCCACGGATCGAACTCCGTTACGTGACCGCATTTACTTGCTCTGAAAACACCACTATAACATTCGGTTAACGAAGGCCTCTCTACATTGTATATCCTAACTTTTAAGGTCCAAGTTGTTGTTTGACTTATGAGATCTTGAGAACCTAACGGAAACAAACTTCAAGAAATTTTAAAAAATGCATTAGAACAAGATAGTAACTGCTTTGTTTAGGGGGTGGATATGGTGGTAAAACATACAAGTTAAGCCTATTTCTTGAAACCAAGAGCGTATTATTTGTTACAAAAACATTACAACAATAACGATGTGTAGTCAATTGTGAATTGCAAATGATACTGCCTTATAACTTGATATACACATTTTACACATGAAATATGTATACATGCTTTAGTTCTTGGATTTGATATCGTATTCCATCTCTTTCTCTTATTTTATATTTCTATAATTATGCATATAACCCGGTCGGAGTTAAATTTAGTTCTAGCGATCTGTTTTTTGCAGTGTAAATGGTTTCCTTTTACCTATTGCTGTATTATCATTTTCTCTAGCCTTTTAATTATTACCAGGTACAATTCTGGAGCTAAAATGTCGTATGCTTTCTAGTTAGTAAGCTTCTAAATTAATTCCAGTGGACAAATTTTTTCTAATATGAAGCTGTTGAAATTAACTAAAATTGATTCACTCATTTACCTTAATGCTTATTCATATGACCAGTAATTATCTGTTGAGCGCTGTCTTCGGGTTATCTAGGATCATAAAATGGAGCTGTTAGATTAACTTCGGCCACGAGAGCGCGGGAGCAGCATGCAGCGTGATTGCATCTGGTCCCAGAAGCTTCATTTCATAGTGTTCCGCTTATCTCTGTGTGTATTTAAAGAACTTAAGTTCATTGCCTATTGAGAGGTAATCCAGTTAAAGCTATTCAAGCGACTTACGCTGCTACGTTGGTGCAATTCCTGCACTGCATTCGCCCTGTAGGGTTTCGATTTATAACGTTTAGGTACTTGAATCAAAGTACATACGTTTTTGAGCCTTCCATCTCGTATATTAGCTCTGGCTCTGGAATTCTTCTCTTTCAGTTCCATCAGCAATCCATAGAATCTGAAGAAGTCGTCAAAGCACATTACATGCAGTAGAGCAGGGGTGTCAGCCGGAGCCCATATGCGCCAGATAGTACGCATGCGCTGCGAGAGCACGCAGCAGCTCGTCTGGGTTTTAAGGAGCGTACAAAAGACAACTGACAGTAACCATGAACGCAGCAAAGAATTGTAACGCTATTAAAGCGTGCGTACAGTGACCTGGATGTGATTCCGTTTTACAAATCGTGGAGCAGTGTACTTACAATAGCCGAATATTCGCAAATTTGCAGCGCGAATTATGACAATGCTTGCCAGCACTTTCGCATGTGAACAGTTTTTTTTTTTTCTTTCATGAAGCTAACAAAGCTAAGATAAGAGTATGGTGAGTACTGTTAGACCTGCGTGTTCTAATAATATATAATCAGATGTAACTAAGTTACATTCAACAAGTGAATGTGACGACACATTCAATATTATTTCTATTACAGCCAGATTAATCTATAATTTAGCGTGTTAATAATAAGTATATATTCTGACTTCATAATTTGCTAGTGAAGATAACAATATTAACATTATATTTTGTTGTGTTATGGATAAAACTGAGAATTCTGTTCCGCGATAGCATAATCTACTTCTAGTTATTAAACATATGCATACGTAATATTAAGTCTTGTCCACCACTGCTCCGTATTCAATCCTATGCATGCATCAGTACACCCCAGTCCCAGTAGCCTATAAAGACACATAGCCAAGCGGTATGATGCGTTGTGTCGACACTACTGCGCATAGACCGCAACGTCAATTTTGTGCATCCTTACTCTTTGACCATCTCTGTTCAGTTTAGCACGCCGGCACGCCTAAGCACGTAACACAGGTCTACCTTGACACCGCTGCTGTGGAGGATCAGAAAGTAAGTTCATGACAATTATTCTGGACCTCAAAGGACAGCGGTTACCAGAATAAGTCTTTCCTCCACAAATTTTCATGTTAAACGATATCCAGGTTTGAATGTAGCACCTATATATTAACGCAAATGGGTATTGGTCTGCCGCTAATAAACGTTCTGCAGGAGCGATGGGTTCATTTAAAAGTATAATTTCTGCAATTTTTGTCTTTTCATCACATAATGGAGCAGTATTCCTTAACTAATTCCCGTCCTTTAACTTTAAGTTATCCATCGAATGAAAATACTTTTTTTTAAAATTTCAGAAATATTACCTAATTTTGACAGAAGGAACCACCAAAACCTCAATATCTTCTGGTGTACCCCAGTACACGTTTCCAGTTGGTATGAAATGGTGTTCACTTACAAGGAAAGTACTTGTGCTCGAACAAACACATATACACCAAAATCGTGTGAGAGATAATTTAAAGGTCCCTTATTGCATTAGTGATACTCGTACATCTGCATCCGACGGTACGCCAGTCGAGACCAGTGTGCATCTGAAGTTGCGCTTTGTGAAGTTATTTGTGTAGTGAAGCGTCAGATGGGCCGGCGATTGGTAATCAATCCTGCTAATGTATTGCAATTGTTTGAGATGAAGTTACGTAGAACTCTTCTTCGTGAAGATGGTATTGGTGAAGAAGATGAATCATTCGCACGTTTTCTCGTATCTATTGTAGTGTAGAAATATGAGCAGAAGTTAGAAACAGGTACCGTTGTAACACTAACACATAGCTATGATGATAATGACGAACAACTCATTGCAAGTGGTAGTGATACGGTAAGATCGAGAAAAGGCGATGGAAGCAGTGAAAGTGAATCCCAACCCTCTCCTGATAAGAAGGTTAAAGTCACAATTATCATCACGACGTTTGAGGACAATACACTAGAGAACATACACGACGATTATCACATAAGAGTGTTCAACACACACGACAAGCTTCTGAAAAGATAACCTAAACTGAAGGTTAAAAGCAATATTAAAAACATGCTGGACTATGTGGCAAAGAAAAGAGAAGGAAATACAGTTTTCAAAGGAAATCGTACACTACAGTTCAAGATCATCACTGCAATTATTGGCATTTACAACATTGGTCATTAGACGTAGTCAGAAGTCTCGGGTGTCCAAACTTTACAGCTTTACTAGGATTTATTACTAATTTGAAAAAGGAGTTTAGGATAACATCACGCTGCATCACTATGCTCCAAGCACGAAAAGATAAGGATGATGAAGAGCTGATTCAAAGAGCTCAAATGTTTGTTGCTGACGTCAATGAGCATATCACGACAGAAAAAATCAAAATTAATTCTGTATGGAACTGTGATCAGAGTAAGCTCAACTATTAGCTATCTTCTGAAAGAACGCTATCCATCAGGGTTGCCAACTAGTACGATAATTATAGGGGCATACGATAATTTTAATGTTTGTACAATGGTTGTCAACCCGTACGATAATTATGGGGGTGTACGATAATTTGAATATATGATAGTTCGATATCGGCGAAATATAATTTTCACTGGTTTGTCACTTCAGCGAAATGAAACTAATTACAAATTACACCACTTTTGTCCTCATTGTCTGTCTCCACCCCATAGCAACCATTTCCAACCCTACTAAGCCTGTTACCCTTTATGCTCTTATTGCCAGTGTGCCCAGATCTGGTAATCTCACTGAAGAAGGCGTTGTTCAGAAAATAGGTAATCAATGTAGAAAACTCGGAATACGTGCTATTCCGTGTGAAATAAAGAACATGCCTGAACCTGGCAGTTTCTGGAGTGCTATTAAACACATGTGTCACCTTGGTGGAAATACTGATTTCAAAGAACTAGCGGCCTTTGCATTATCAATGGTTTCCTTGCCCCACAGAAGCACTTCTTGTGAAAGAGTTTTTTTTTTTTTTTTTTTTTTTTTTTCTAAACTGGGTTTAATAAAAACCAAAGGTAGAAACAGATTGGCACTAGATACGGTAAATGAACTCATTTTGTCACCTCAACTTATGAAAGAACGTGGTAGATCTTAAAATCTGCAAGTCACCGAGAAGATGTTAAGGTTTATCTCAACAACAAATTTGTACAATGCTGCAAGGAAGCTGAACTTTCAGATGGATAGTGCGAGAAACGTAAGTGCTGAAGTTGTAATATTTGTTGAGATCATCAATCTTGTAAGTGAATATAATAAACATCATTACTCTTATAGTTTCATATGTACTATACTGATATTTTTATTGTTGTAGCGTTTGGTTTATTATGTACGATAATTTTGAATCCAAATCTATAATTTTGAGTGGCTGGTGCGATAATTTTACTTTTAAATGTTGCCAACCCTGCTATCAATGAAAGGGGGGAGAAATACTGTCTCGATGTTGCAATCAGTTAACAGTGCAACACATAGTTACACGATCGAGGTTGCTATATTGGCAGACAAATTATATATTTGCTTCCAAGAACCTAGTAGAAAAATTGAACCCGTGTGTCAAGGGAAATAGAAAATCGGTGTCCTCCAAATGTCTTCGTAGATGCAAGTGTGAGTGGGAAGATGAAACAACATCTGAAGTCGTTTTTTCTGTCAGATTTGAATCCAAAGTTGTCGACAAAGTCATTAGTACTTTGTGACTCCTGGTCTGGACATAAGGATGAACAGTACTACTGGACGCATCTGGCAGAAAACATGCAGATTTAAAAATCATTCCAACTAAAGCTACAAAATGTGCACAAGCTCTGAATGTGTATTTATTCAGGCAATATAAAATATATGCCAAGAGAATAACAGACTTTATTAAAGTTCCAGTAACATGCAGCCAAAATTGCATGGCAGATTCTTTATCATGAATTTGCATTCTGTCATTTAGAATCACTTATCTGCGGGAGTATATAGACCAATGCTTCGTTACGCATGGCAGAACGCTGGCTACGATATTGGTGAACCAGTGGACAACTTCAAAAGTGTAATTGACTGATATTATAGAATGTGAAAATATGACATGCGATCAACTTGCTGTTCTTCACTGTGCGTTTTGCAGTCATTTATACTGCTGTGAGCATTTTATTGAAAGTCCCCATGTGTATTTATAGTTCAGATATCTGCATTGCGTATGGCTTCTACAATGACATCTACAGTGACATCTAGAGCATGATTACAGGGTTTTGCAAGAAAACGACACCCACCAGCACATTGAGAAGTACATAATGATCCTGTTATCAAACTTTCATGCAGATATGTTTGTTCGATTCCAAGTACTTCCCTTGTTAGTAAGAGAACAACTGTGGTGTCTCTTTTATTCTTAATACAAACTTTCAGAGCAGCCCATAGTTGTTATGGGTACCAGAAATTCAAAATAAGTTTCATGTAAGCACAAGTTTATAAAATACGACCACTGGTTTTAAATGAATACGTTATACTCGATGGTCGATAGAGGAATTATGATTTTATCTTGTTGGAAAGTACGAGTATTTATCAAATTATAGGGGTGTTCCTAGGAAGGATTGTGTACCACATCCTTTTTATTGTTCTTAGATGCACTTAGACTCAACTCTAAGAACTCTCTGAAAGCATTCGTGTATTAGCAGTAAACGCCACCTGGCCACAGGTTTCTGCTAGTTCTAGTTTATTCAACACGTTGCAATACACTACTTTTTCATTTATGATATATTTATTATCAACAGGAAGGAGCTGGCCTGTTTATATTTCATCTTTAAGAAAATCTTCTCAGAATTGGTTGCAAAACTTCAGTGCCTCTAGAGGGGAAACTTCTTACATGTCATTATTCTTTGAAGGCAAGAATAAAACAGTAATCCTAAAATTAGGTATGCTGAAGGAGGGGAAAAACAAGAATATGCCCATTGCTGCGCATTTGTGGTAGTTTTATTGTAGTAGGCTCATTGTTGACTATTTGAACTCTGTAATTCATGTTGAAAGTGAGAAGTAAAAGCAAGATATTCGATAACTAATTTTCCTCGGGGTTCTAGCCAGATAAATAGAAGAAGAAAGCCTTAAATTTGTTGGTTTCAAACCGTTATAAGTCAGAGAACATTTGCTTCTTACGTCACTAAGAATGCTCTAGCACTTATTTTAATACATATCACCTAAATATTCTAAGACTCGAAGCTTTCACTTAGGTATATATGCCAAAGCGCCAGTGTTCCCATTTGGAAACCCCAAATTATATATTCCTCTGCAATGCTTATCATAAACACAAGCCTTTCAAAGGGTTTTAACACCTTAATTGAGTAATTATTACACAGAAGAGTATTGTACAGTAATTGAAAGCACGTTTAATTACGGCAAAATTGGGCACAACTCTTTCAATGAGAGTGTAACATCATTTAAGTTACTTTATCTGGTCTATTTTTAAAACTCAGTCGGCTTTATAGCGCTTTAAAATATGTTTGGAAATGAAACACACTTGCAAGTGACTAATTGTTTTGTGTTGTTGCATTATGTGTTTATCAAAGTTTATTTTCCCAAATGGAAACATTTGTGGTGGTAGAGTTAAAAAAAAACTGCTTTATCTGCGTTGCTGTACTGTAGTATTTATTTGATTAAACAAGCTAGCCCTATATTTATGCACTCAGTTTAATGCATATTGGTCATTGTTAATAAGTTGATATTAAATTAAACACAATAAGAAGGAATAAATTTTCCTTGAAGTGTTGTTTAAATGTGTGTTAAACTAAAGTTTGATACTCATTATAGCAGAAAATATAGATATAAATATATATTCTAAACCTTTAAAGACGTGTCTGCTTTTAACAGAGTAACTTACTTCATTATTTCTCAATTGTGTAAGACGTTACCACATAAAGAAACGTGTAAATTGAAACACGTTAGATTTAATAATAGAAGTTGTGAAGTTGCGTGTCCAGCAACATTATTTCTTTCTAACCTCGTGTTCCAAGTTTTAACTAGCTTAACGTTTACTACTCAGGCCCCTAATTAATTACATGCAGGCAATATTGATAGGACTTTGAGGAGTGTATGCAATGAAGCGATAAAACCGCCTTGGATAGGTTCTATATTCCATTTATTGGTGCGAGGATGTGAGCACTAGATTCACTCTAAAGCTTCGTGAAGCTTTAGTGAAGAAAGGAGGACGAGTTTGTAAGGGTAAAAACATGGCACATTATTTTACATACATCTGTAGAAAAAAATTTTGATGGAAAAGTTTGGCGACCGTAAGCTTGTTGTATAGGTCGATTACAAAACTCGTTCTTGAGGGTAAGATAACAGTTTCCGCACAGAATAAAGTAATGTATCTACTATTTTGTTGTGGCTGTGCTATTGTGTTACTTTTGCTAAGGGTATTTAACTCTCATAACAACTCATTTTGTATATTAAAAGCCTAAGAAAATTTGACCTATACTTTAATGAGAGAAACTGTGAAAAAACTCGGCACTTAGGGGCCGATTTAAAACCATATTCACCAATGTTAAATCTCAAAAAGTCATGATCCCATATTTCAGAGACTGTTTAGGTTATCAGACTGAAATATCTACAGGACGTAGATCAATTACCTTTAAATTCACCGATGTACCTTCTCCCAGTTAGGTTATTTAACAAGAAAGATAGCTCTGCATTTCAAATGGGGCACATTTAGATTAAAACACATCAGCAACAATTATTTTTTATAAAAACTAACGAAACGAAGTGGTTCTGTGACAGAATGGATCAAGTTTAATTTGTGTATCTGCTAGTGTTTCTGAGAAAACGGGTCATATATACATGAAGATATAATTCGCAGAAAAAGCTATTCAAAATAGAAATGGAGAACACAATAGGACATATATTTGCAGAGATAGAAACCCAATGGCAATAAAGGGGCTGTTATACTTTAGAATGGTACCAATTTGTAGAACAAACCTTACCCTAAAGTGGAATAAAGTTTACTTCTGCACTCCAGAATGTGTAGGAGTTAGGATATTTTTTGCGAAGTAATGCAGAATTCACAAAAAACGGGCGATTCAGTACCATATGCTTAAAATATGTTATGCCTAGAAAAATGAGATATACATTGGCAACTTTCTCATTTAGTCTTCCTTAAAGAAGAAGGTGCAGGTTAGAAACAAATGAACAGTATACTGTTTCGTCAAACAGGTACCACAATAAAGGTTCCTCTACTCGCTCTATATATAAGTTATGATTTCTTAAACATACCAGAAAATGTGCGCGTACTTAACACTTACAGGTGTTTAAGTCACCATCTAAAATGCCGGTAAGTATGCAACCTGCAAACACGTCATCTGCAGGCACTAATGGTTGAGAAAGAACGTAATAATACCTAAGGGATTTCCCTTATATAGAGGTACTCTTATCGCCCGGCCGATACATCCTCCAGCCGCAGCTAAGGCCACGGAGGAGTGCAGGATGGGACAATGGGGGTCAGAGTGCCGACTCCCCCGATCATAAGGCGACTACTTGACCTTTCAGGGACGATACTTTTCCATAAGGAAAGCTACTCAATTGGTATCACGAAGTTGAGTGCACCCAGAACCAGATTGGGGTTGTAACTTAGAGAAGCTATAAAGGGCTTAAAACAAATAGTTTGGCACATGTCTGAAAACAAGATTACACACAACTTTCTCGTAACACATCTCGGCAAAAGTTCTCTGTAGTCCATTGGATTAGCTTTTCAGAACTCTCAGTTAGATTTAAAGATACATGATTCAAACCTTGTGGTATGAAAATTTTTATTGATTCCTCGTGTGGTTACACCATATTTTAACGATTGGCAGTCGCTGGTTATTATTACACAGGGTAGAAGAGAAGTCATTACATTAATTTAAACCAGTGATAGGTCTCGGTATTTGGAACACATTTTGTGTCTTACTTTTCTGACCATTTTCTACGCAGATATTTTAGTTTTGTTGAAAAAAGCCGGTAACACTGCAGATTGTGTGTGTATCACTTTCTCTAGGTCAATACATAAACAAACACTGCAGCGTGGTGTTTCGTGAACGTAAACAAATACCACGCCGTGTCCTTTCATGTTTACTGTGAGAGTGTAGGCCAATCAGAATAGTTATCTCCCAAAACATTACACCACCCTGCAAATGACCAATCTGTTTACATCCAGAACCAATTCAATTTCCTAACCAACCTCAACGCAACATTGCCGAGTTACTTCACGTTTGAAAAAGTGGCGCGGAATGTTAGTTTAATTCTTTTAAGTGATTAATTATTTCGAAACCCTGTGATGTCTCATAATTACTACCGAAGCTATGTCAGAAATAAGTTACTCCACGCAACGTACAGGTAACAAACTATTACCTTCGTACATTCTTGTGGAATTACGCCTCCAATTCTGAACAAAACCCATTTCTTTTCAATCGGCTGATCAAAGGACAAAATACAATTGGACTTTTTGTTTGTAATGCTTCTATGAAACACATATTAGAAGAAATGTAATAAGTTTCCATCCATCCTGTGTAATATTGCAACTAGAACAATAGAATAATTTCAGTTAATTTACTTCTTCTTCTTAAGTGAGCCGAGGAGGAAACCACATAGGTATATTATATATTTCTGATCCATCATAGAAGTCTAAGTTGGTGTAACATTTTTGTCGAGAAATTTGGAATCTCAAGCCTCAAGAGCTGAAAAAGAGACAAAAATAATATACTTGAACTTCCACTGTCTATTCGCAATAATGGTGTTCCTCTTTGGTGTAAAACCAGTACCATGTATAATAAAGGCATTGTCCTTTCTGTGAAATCGAAATTGGGAATATTCTTACCTATTTATGCGATCTTTTCTCTGAGTAGTTCTAAAATTATAAATAATCTTCAGGAGGCCTAAAGATGATATTTTTATGGGGATCTGAATGCATGATGCAGAATCTTGGACCGCAAGAATTCTTTGGGACGAATGCTCTATATGCTTTCCACTGATGTATTACATATTCTAAATCCTTGTTAGAAAAGTGAAAGATATAACACAGACTCAATTATGATTGCACATCCCACTTAATGCATTGTACTATATATTGCTACAAAATGTTTGAGTTAGCTTTTCTCGCAAACGCACCGCAGGAGCAGGAAAAATTGTTGTTTCTTCCTTGTGGAATGTAAAAGGGACTATCCCATAATTAGTTTATATCTCTTTAAAACTCATTTTATCAACAAATATCACTTTCCAAGCCCAGAAATGACAAATGGCTTATAATGTTCTCATAACGCTTGACAAATAACCATAATTCGGCGCAGCTACTTTATTATTTACACCAAAGAACATTTTAACTCGGAATGTTCGCTCGTAGCACATCAACTCGGCTATCTAACATGTAACATAACCCTTTAACACAGTTTTATGAGCCCTTTAAATATATTTGAACAATTAACTGCACGGTTGTATCTATTAACATGCAGTACACAAAATGTAACCTTGCAGTTTAACGAGAAACTGAAATATTAATTTATTTCGGTTTCCTGTGTGCATGACTGCACTTTAATGCAACGATTTTGAGTTAAACAGGCTTACACATTTAAGTAAAATAAGAGCACGCCTGCTAGGTAAACACTAAGGACCGCGGAAAGCATTAAAAATAAAACGCAAATGGCATCTAAACAGAGCTAACTGGCATTGGCTAAAAAGTAATGTGGGGATATTTGGCCACTACCAAGCGGGATGGTACAGGTGGTAACGTCTGTAGCCCGTAATTGGGAGGTCGCCGGTTCGATTCCCGTGGCCAACCCTCCTGACTCATTGGTTTTTCCGGAGGTTTCCTCGCTTCGCCAGGCGAATGCTGGGAAGGATTTCCATATCCTCCAAATTTGTCACTCCATTCCACTACATATATCATTTCATTACACCCCTCATCCCGTTAGGTTTCCTTTAGGATCGAAGCGTTGACGAGTGTCGCGGCAGAAGCACAGTGGAAACAAATGTGCTCTGGAAATCTTGTATCTCAGAATGGAAGGCGAACCACTCATTTCCGGGTCACCCATAGGATGGTACAGGCCTGACGGGGGAGGAGAGCTAAGTCAGTCACCTCCCTAACTGGGAAAATGTAGGGACCCTGTCACCTGCTCTATCACGGCAACCTTCCGGCCGCCCATAGGATCCACTCGTCTCACCCATCCTCCCGGGGGGAGGGGGGGGGGTTACCCCGATCAGGGTCATAGACACAAAAGATCGCCTTTCGGTTGGGCAACTAAGTCTCCCGCCTCGAGCTGTCAATGAGTCACTGATTTTTTGTTTTATGCAGAAAGTTTGGAAGGAGAAAGTTATATTCTCGGGTCGCTTTGGTAATTACCGTAGTTCCTGAGAAAAATTTCTCGGAAATCAGGGCTATATTCTCTAGATATGTGAATCAGTGATAAATAAGCATTCTTAGTTTACTTCTTAAATGCCTCTTTATATTTTCCCACCATAACAACAATTATTTCCTTGTTTTGCATTTCCAAATCCGAAGCTAAAATAGAATTAGTAACGTTGCTTCTAATTCATTCACTTTAAAGCTTTTTCAATGCTTTTCCCCTCATTGTAACAGTTTTCCCAGAAGTAACTTAGCTCACGGCGCAGCTCTCTACTTGACATTCTCGCGGCTGAATTGCAAAATAACGCGTACATCTATGTCAATATCGTCCAAAGCTCAGCTCCTGCAACACATTTTCTAATTAACACCCTTTTGTGGTTCCCCTAGTTTCGTTCCTAGTCACGTGGTTTTGATAGATATTATTGGTTAACGTGTGAGCCTCCAATTCGATTTTATTGGATACAACATTTATGAAACAATGGACCCTCTCTGGCAGCATTATCAGAGTTTTTTCCCTTGATTAAAGTTTTTGTTCACTTGATTGATTTTGGGTAACTCGGTTTTCCCCCGCTTTGCCTAAGCTACCGTACCTACATGGTTTTGCTTGTACTCAATCCTTTTGTTCATAGTAACTGATGCTCTTTGCATATCCATTCCTACCGTCCTGGGTCCCAAGCCTGCTTTTAGCTCAATGTATTTTCTTTCTTTAGAACACACATAATTTAATATATATTCCCCCTTAGTACTTTGGCCTTTATTATTGCGATTCCCTGGAGTGCTTTATTGCTTTATATTCTTATTGTTTTACTTCACGTTTCCCATCCCTTTTGTTCCATTTAGTTATTTTTAGCGCTTTTATGTGCAATCGAGTGAATGTTACTATCTCAAAAGCAAAGGGTAAACGAAGCATAGGATGTTAATATTCTCTGCATTTTCTCTGGAATTTGGGAAACCTTTCGTCTAACGCTAAGCTGTGATTTATAATGGAGATACTGAAAATAATATCTTCTTTACTTTGGGAAATATCATTACTTTGTAATTCAGATTCCAGTCTTACCTTCTACCTCAACGTTCAAGATGAATTGTTTTGCCGTTACCTTTCTTAGTAGCAGCTGCTTGTAGTTCTTATTCCATGATTTTCCCAAATTGGTAAACAACTATAGTTTATATATGGTTTCTCTTTCCCGAAGGCGGAATAGCTGATTTTGCTTTATCGTTAAATACCTCAGTTATGAAACATGCACTTTGCACGTTTGAGTTTCTTTAATCGTTGCATTTCTTTGTTAGGTTTTACACTCTTATATGGAAATGTGTGCCAGTCACTTACATTTAGACTTGCCAAAGATTACGTTGGCCACTGTTTTCACTATTGTAGTTTGTGGCAATAATTAAATGATGCACTCCCAAATTTAATAATTGTACTCCGTTTGATTTGTTAATTTGTTGATTTTATATATAAATGTGATGAACTTTCATGCAGTTTTGCATGCAGACTATTATATAATGTATTTATTTGTATAACATTTCTATTGTGACGAAACGGCAATTCGACGAATTCCACCCCTGACACCAGTGTGATAAAATACGACAAAATCAGTCCGGCTACTTTTTTATCACCTTATTGTCTTCTAAAATGATATCACAAATATATACTTTTCTTCTTGTCGTTAATGCAGTCTACAAACTTTAGTGCAATCACAAAGTTTACTTCTCGTAACCTTGACTGAGTCCTTACAGTGTCTTTCTTCACTTTCTCTATTTTATACACTAATTACGGTGATAAAATCACTCGACGCTCATTAACCCTCGTTTACGACGCACCGACACACACACTGCTATCTCGCAGGAATTGACACACTGATCGACTCGTGTTTGTCACTGTAACTGTCCCTCACCTCCGTGGGGATGGCTCACACGGACGTTTCGCGAACTTCTTCAAACACTCGGCGACGACTTACCCAGATCTTTCTTGAAGACTCTTGAGAAAACCCCTTTTGGTTCTGCCTCTTTGATTGTTTTAGTCACGTACACAAACAGTCGCGCGAGGTAGCCTGACCTTGAACGCCATTGTTTCCTCGCCAGTCTTGTATGTGGTGGGAAGTAACTTAGCCGCACCCGTTCTTTCTTTTGCACCGCGCCGGGCGTCACACTGTTTATAATTCCGTGTTATGTAAATGTTACACTTATGAGAGCTTATGTTACACAGCTCTCTCTCTCTCTCTCTCTCTCTCTCTCTCTCTCTTTATGAAGCTATATTTTTATTACCACAGATATACAACATAACTGTTTGAGACTGCATGTGTATAACCCGTTGTTCTAAAACAACATATAAACGCATATCGCTTGTCACTTCACTTGACTACGCTTAGTTACGGTTACTTACAAGAGTAAATACTTTTGTTGAGCAGAAGAACCGTTTGCAGTTTTGATTTGTTAGAAAAGCGAAGACTAAATAGGATATTAATTACACCAATATAGAGAGTTTTCCTATCCTAACCAAGTGTTGTTGCAGCTGTTTTGCTTTGCGAAATTATAAAGGAAGTGCTTAAAAGCACGATATTTTATTCTTTGTAATTCAATGATAGTACAACGAAGAAATTGCAGAAAATACATCGTACAGAAAATCCTGACATTGTGTTGTCATTTAAGTATTCAACAATTAGTTCCTCTGCATATCGATCTCCAGAGATACACCAAATTAAAATGGACCTGAGGCTGGCCGAGCAGCGAGAGTAGAACTGCTGCAGGCTATACAGAGTTTTAGGCGTTTAAGTGCAACTGTTTGCGCTGGTAATTCAGGAGAGTGTAATGAAGAGCGTTACATCACTGCTTACTTCATGTACAGCCTAATAATTTTAGTTTTTAACAGTAATACACTTAGTGTTGGTCAGCACGTCCAAGAACGCGAGGCGCACACAACTCATAAGTTTTTAGCTTCCCCAAGAGCTTAGGATGACTTGTTGGGAGGAGTAAAGCAGAGTGGGCAGTCCTCGCGATAACGGATAACGATATTGGAATCAGTCAGTTTTTACGGACCCAAATATTCGTTGTGTTATCGAACTTGCACTGTCATAGAAAAAGAAATAAAAAGATTTTAAATACGTTTAATTGAGGATATAATGTTTATTATGTTTCCAGTATATTAATTGTTTATCGTAATGTGTAACTGAGTTCAAATGCTTTCTGCAAGGTTAATGACCCGGATTACTTGGATCTGTAAGTCGGGTATGGAACTGTCAGCACGTGAAAGCAATGCGGATACTCTAGACTGACTGGCGTTGTACATTTCGTGGAGCAGTTACGACTGAACAGAAAACATCAGGTAGTAAATTGTGGTGTAATTGGAGGAAAACTACACAAGGATAAAAACAAAACAGGTTCATACATATACCAATAATACCAATTAACAAATATCTGTACATTTATCCCTTACACCCTTACACCTTATGCGCACGTTTTGTTGCGCTCTGTGTTCCCTAGTCCTCAGTCAGTAGGTTTACACTTGGTGCTTATGTGGATCAAGCGCCTTTTTCCACTTCCTGCCTGTACCCTGATACACCCGGTATGCAACAGATTGTGCACGTCTTCGTTGGGGCCATCATATTGAAAGAAGTAACTAAGCGCTCACTAAGAATTCTAAGTAAATACATAGTTGAAGTCTATGTACTGATTTTCAATGAATGCTTAGCACTTGTTCCGACGAAATTTAAAAGTCAAACTAATTACATTTTCAAAATTGATGCCGTTTTTTACCCACCGTGGATCGAGAGGGATGGCAAGAATCTGAGGATCACTTTCGGGATGTTCCACGTTCGGTTCCCGCTCGACCGGCTCTTACTGTGGTTCGCTTGTGGTTCAGATCTTTAAGTCAATGTTGGGGTGGATTATATAGCGACACGAGTTTTCCAACACGAGTTTTCCAACACATCTCCTTTCCTTATGTTACATTTCATCATTCAGGATTACAAATCCTGGCGCTTCCTAAGTGCTGGATGGCGTGTATTCCTGGCACTGAACCGACTACTTAAACCTGTCCGCCAGGAAAATTGGGACATCGAAGGGACATGAGGGAATATTCACCTTAAAAACGATATAGACCTCGCTGCGCTGAGCCTGCCACCGTCTGATTTGCCCGTCCTTGGTGCTCTCTCACGCCTTCCTCACTCAACAGGTTTAACTTTGGCCATAGTGCAAAAACCCTTCCTGGTTTCTAAATCATAACCCTAACCCTACCGATCATCGAAAAAAATTTGCTGGTCATGTTTGTTATAATTCTATTCATAATTGTTTCATTTTAAACCTTTTGGTGTATTTTTGTGCTGTAGAGTTATATAAAGCTTGTATACTAATGAAGCCTCTTTGTTTCAGGTAAGAAACGTTCAACTAGATGTTACTTTCCATGAATTGTCAGCTGCGTGTTGCTAAAGGTAGGATGGGCATCAGTTCTGTCACAGAGAAAGCTTTCAGTATGTTACTGTATTTCTGTAGCCCTCTCTTATGCTTTTCCTGTTATATGTACCTATAGGATGTTGCTAGATATTTATCTTAAATTTTTAAATATACACCTTACTCTTTCAGGTCAATTTAAGGGGCACTGAGAGTAAATTTTGAGCAAAATTGGTAAAAAATTATATATATATATTTAATTTTTTTTTTTGCTGCTGCAAGTTATTCTCTGTATATTTGGGCATTCACAAGGAGTGAAAATTTGCAGTTGCCCCACACTATTTGCTCGCTACAGCCATTTAAAGAGCCCCACCCATGTGGTATTTTTCCCTTTAAAATCAGTCAGCCACAGCTACCTGCATGTTCCTAGAAATTACTCCGATTTTATCCACATTTTCTCTGAATCTCAAATTAAATGTACTACTTAATGGCTTGTTGCTGCTTTGTGTTATTATCTTTGTCATATTTTGGCAGCTAGCTATGTGATATGCGTGCGTTAAATGAGAAGTAAAGAGAAAATTTATTGCGTTTGTTTTGCGGCATTTTTGTTCGATTCATTATGTTGTAGATCTTATAAATAGAGATTTGTTTTGTACATGAAGGGTTAGCTCAAATTTACAAATATTTTGGTTGGACACAGATAAATGCAGAAGTTCTCCATGTAGATATATGTCAATGTATTGCATAGATTCCAGGACACTTACATTTGGTGTTTCTATAATAGAGTCCAAATGACTTAGCTGTCGAGGGGCCCTTAAACTTCACTCACTCACTCACTCACTCACTCACTCACTCACTCACTCACTCACTCACTCACTCACTCACTCACTCACTCACTCACTCACTCACTCACTCACTCACTCACTCACTCACTCACTCACTCACTCACTCACTCACTCACTCACTCACTCACTCACTCACTCACTCACCCAGTCACTCACTCACCCACTCACCCACTCACTCACTCACTCACTCACTCACTCACTCACTCACTCACTCACTCACTCACTCACTCACTCACTCACTCACTCACTCACTCACCCAGTCACTCACTCACTCACATCAAATTTACTGAAATGACCATACGTTACATTTTTATTTATGGCTCAAAGCTCCAATTAAAAGCTGCTAACCCGTTTTCTCAACTTTTGAGGTGCATGCACGATTTTGAATATGCGATACCTTTACAAACAAAATTATAGCTCCAAAAGTATTCATCAAATTTGAATGAAATTTGGTAATTATACTAAATTAATAGCAACGCAGTCACAATAACATTTTCAGAAATATCGACACAAAACTATGAAAATTTGAATTTTTACTGCCAGTATCCCTTAATTATATTTATATTTATATATTTAGCAATGGATAAAGTGGCCACAGAGATGCAGATCTTTTACTTTTGTTTGCAAACCACCCGCAGAACCACTCACTACTAAGCTCCATTCTATGTATGTGTGACTATTTTCTGAGGTTCGTTTTTGAACACAGGACGGATTTCGTTCAAAATGCATTTTGCCGTTGAATTTGCATTCTTCCCTTCAATTTCAAAAGTTCCCAAAATCCTTCTACCGACACATCTCATAGCCAAACAACAACTCTAGCTGCAACCCTTTAGTGAAGTCTATCGTTTTGTCTGCCATTACTGCCACGAATTCTACTTGTTTCATTTCATCTATTATTTCCCGACATACCTCTAACACACAATCTAGCAGGTCATTCTGAATCATTTTAGACGTTTCTTTAAAAGATTTGTATGATTCAAAATGTTTCTTAACGATATCCAAGCTTTTCGCCAAATCAATCAGTCCCAAGAACAGGCCAGGATCGTCAGTCTTCGATATCAGCGTGGTCTCTCAAAACGAGCTCGACGGGGCCACAGAAATTGACACAGTCAATAATTTTGGACGGAGCTTACCCATTTTTTCAACTTGTTGCTTATACTTAAATTTCGTATCATGATAGATCTGACTTGGTTGTGTTGTTACATTGACACTGCCTAATGATCTCAGAATCACACATATTGTGTATGCTCAGTGTTGTTTAATGTAATTACTTATTAAGAAGTGAAGGATCAGTCACAAGTTTCTGTTCTGCGGATACACCTGTGCTATTCTACGAATTGCTGTTGGCAAACAGAAGGCAAGGAAAACAGAAAAGGTTACTTCGGACACTATAACCACAGGTTCGAGTGCTCTCATAAAATTTCCTGTTAAACCTGTTGCATACACAATTCTTTACTCGAATCGACTTTTGCGTGATTTTAAAATCGGGGTTGGCTTTCCTAGATTTTTTTTTCTTTTTTTCTTTTTTGCAATTTTTCTTCCAAATTTATTCTGCAAAACGAATTTTTCAGCAGACTTATAAGCTGAATTCATTTCACCTAGTTTGAAGCACACAAAAGACTGAATAACGCACTTGACGCTAAAGCATGTTCGACTGGACGGAGAAGCTATCTCTCCAGTAGCGCCCTCCAGTAAACCCCTGGTATGCCGCCGCCGTGCAGCGAGGTGCGCAGAGCGCGTGACTTTACGGTTACACTGCAGCCAGACGAGACCTCATAGCCATGCTCGTTGTTCAGCTGAGTAGTGCCTAACTCCGCAAGTTCAGAGCGTCCCTTGTCAGGCGCTGCACTGAGCGTTATTGTAAAATCATAGAACAACTTGTGTACCGAATATAAATTCTTACATTTAGAAAACGAGCGCAATGACACAATTTCCGAGGTACCATATCGCAATAGCGCCTATGGACAGGCCACCGCAGCCGGAAATATCGATAGCACCTAGAAGCCGAATCGACAAATGCAAACAGATGAACGATTAACAGCAAAACCGAAATTCCTGCGCTTTGAATGGAGTGATACTATGGTTCACATGGCCTTTGGCTTTGTTATTTAAGTCTTATAATGCTCTTTAATACCTCTTGTACACCTTGTCCTGATTGCTGATATTCCGTATAAAAGGTTAGCGCTTAAAGTGGTGTAGTCGTTACCTGCCTGCGATTGTTTTTTGCTTAATACCTTAGGAGCGACATAGCGAAATACCACATTATAGTAATTTTGACCTTCCTGGTCTTCGTGTTGAGATACACCCTTATTGCTCCCCGATGATTTGCGTTAGAGTGAACGTGCAGGACATTACAATGAGTGATTATTGGCAAGTCCCATCAGGCCGCGGGCGTAACAACAGGTATTACAGGATTTCCCCACCAGAAGGATTTACAAGTCCCGACAGGCTGCAACGAGTTAACACGAGACCTAATTTCCTAATGCACCATTATCTTTATTATGTTACAAATGCTGGAATGTATTTTGTTAATATGATTTCCAACATATTGCAATAATAAATGGTTGTACGTACCGATGCACCACGACGCAATTGAGTTGCATTGGCCATATTCTAATACTTCATTGTTAAGATTACTCGTTAGTCCAGGCATTTTTTTATAATTTCAACCACTGGAGTCTGAATTAAGTATGACCACAGAGTAGTAAGGTTTGCAGACTACCAGTCATGGTCAATTACGATATATTGTATGGCCATCAGTTCATACAGCGATACCAGTTCACTCACAGCTAAATACTAATGCTCAGGTTAGTTAATGTTTGACGTCTTACGTAACAAACTCTTTTAGCTACTTAGCGAATCTTTTTTTTTTTTAAGTTAACGTCCTTCAACATTGTGTTATAAGCTTTAAGTTACCCGACATTCGTCTTCTCAGGGTAGGGAAAACCTCGGAATGAACCTTACCTGGATAACTTACCCTAAGCGAGATTCAACCTCGCGACCTCTTGAACGTGAGGCAGACACGCTAACCATCACGCTACCGAGGCGGGCACTTAGCGAATCTAAGGCCTACCATATGGTTTTGGTAATTTACGCATCTACTTGTCATTTCTGCTGTCCCAGCTCGCAACCATTCTAATGAAAAACAATCTCAATGATGAAAGGGACTGATGGCCTTCCTTGGTATACAGTTCACGTTTTTCTCACCAATAGGTATGTAATTTAATGTAGTTAAACTTTGCGACCTGCCCACCATATGCAGTTGCCTAATTTAGCATGATTTCACGTCACAACTACGCTTAAATACACCTTAAGAACAGTTGGTCTTATCCAGAGTTTTGTTGGATAGGACAAAATTTATCGCTTTATTACTTGAATGAGATTGCTAATACTGTACACACAGGATAAAAATAGAATCACTGATCCTACAGATTTAACATGGAAAATTTATTTATCAGCTAAAGCTGTTAATATTTTATACACATCTGATACGAATAATTTAAAAGCTATTAAAAGGGGAATACAATTCAAAGGCAGAAATTTTATTTGCAATTTGTGGAGAGAAAATACTATTAAGGCAACTTCTAATAATTCTTTACGGCATTAACTTTATTTCACTATCGTGGGTAATTACTCGTTATAAATTTGTATAGGAGATATAGATAGAATTTGAGATAGGAAACCTATGGTCTAGGATAACACACTACAGAATTCTGCCTTAAAGTGCTTGGGAGTATGCACGACACTGATAAGGCCCACTGTAGCTGTAACGCATGATGAGCAAACAAGCAGGCGACTTTCGTAGCCTGTCTGTTTAGCGTAATGGATATGGTGTCAAAACGTACTAAAAGTGGACGTTCAAATACCCATAGCCCCATATTTTTTATGTTATTTTTCTTTCTTTTTCTTTCCTGCCTTCCTACCTTCCTATCCTCCCTCCCCCCTTCCTGGGCCCAGATGACCCAGCTGTCGACGGGCCCTTAAACTCCACACTCCACTCCACTCCCTCCTTCCTTCCTTCCTTCCCTCTCTCCTTCCCCATTTTTTCCTCCTTCCTTCCCTCCTTCCTTCTTTCTTCATAAACATTTGTGTCCTGTTGAAATTTTTCGTTTAACTAATGTTTAAGCTCTTTATTTCAACTTCATTTAACTATTATTTACACCTGCATGACCTTAATAGTACGTACACACTGAGAGATTCATATTCATTTAGATGAGATGGTTCAAACCTAACTTTCATCTTAGAAACAAGTAAATAATTGATAAACACTTGAAAGAGCTACATGCGACAAACTTATTATAAATATAAGTTGAATTGATATTAACATTACAATACAATAGGGAGATACAAGTAGAAAAAAGTTAACGAAACAAATTATGAGTAAGTGCAGGTTTCATATCTTGGTACCTTAATTAAATCTGATAACAATTTGAACGATACAATAAAAGAAAGAAGGCAGGGAATATTATGCAAATAAAAAGATTTTCTATATTGTAATAATAACTAATAATACTAAGCTTAAAGTTTATAAAACATTAATAAGGCCAGTAGAAACCTATGGGTCTGAGGTTTAGTTCCCCACAATGAACGATAAAAACACGTTGAGATCTTTCGAGAGAAAAATACTCAGAAAAATGTTTGGACCTGTACATTGTGGTGCACAGAGTTGGAGAGTGAGAAACAATCAGGAAATAAATTATTTAATAGAAGGTCATGATATTGTTAAAGTTATGAAATCCAAGAGCCTTAGATGGTGGGACATCTGGAAAGACTGGGGGATGAGCGGAATCCAAAGAAAATGTGAAAGGGGAAAATATTCTCACGAAGAAGGAAAGGCAGAACAAGGTGGATGGATTGTGTGTAGGAAGATCTTGCTGCAATGGAAGTCAGAGGTTGCAGACGGAAGGCGCATGATAGACGAGAATGGAAGAAAATAGTAGGGAAGTCGAAAGCCCAATCGGGCTGTAGAACCATAACAGAAGAAGGTGCAGGTTTGAAAGGAATTGCTCAAAATGTTGACCTCTACATCAATGCATAGGCGGCATCGACACAGAAATGATTCGCGAACCCTATTGAGCATTCCTCATGCGTTGGGAATTTCATCACTGGCTGCAATAATGCGGGCAACCAACGTCTCCTTAGAATCAATTAATGATGAATACACCATAGTCTGAAGATGACCCCAGAAAAAGAAATTCAAGGGATTGAGATCCGGCGAACGAGGTGGCCAAGGTACGGTATGACTGTTTCTTCCGATCCAGCAATTGGGGAAGACTTGATTTAGATACCACCGTACGCTTGTAGCATAGTGCGCAGGAGCACCGTCATGTTGGAAGTGCAGTTCAGCGCGGACAAGAGGCACATCTTCCAAACTGGGCGGGCAGAACAGCCTTCAGAAATGTTTTATAAGTGTTGCCACGCAGTCGAGGAGGAAGAAGGTATGGCCCAATGACGTGGTCAGAAACAATGGGAACCCATATGTTCACCATAAACTGCTGTTGGTGGCTCTTCTGAACAGCGACATGGGGGTTTTTGTATTCCCATATGTGACTATACTCGCAGTTTAAAATCGGCCTATCCCTGGTGAACGTGGCTTCATCTGTGAACAACATCACTGAAAACAGTACCCGTGGCTACGTTAAGGCTCATTCGCAAAACTGCAAGAGTAACTCACAATCTTCCGGAGTTAAGGCTCGCAACTTGAGTGAGTGAGTAGTGTGGTTTACGGCCCCGTCGACAACTAGGTCATTAGGGCCCGCTCGCAACTTGGGTACATAGAAGCGGTAGAGCTGTTCCTCATGCAAGACCTGGCATACACCTATGTGGCCGACGCCCATTATATGTGCAGTAACACGGGTGCTGGTTGACGGTTGCTCTGCCAGTAAACGCAGTACGTTTTCTTCAAACTCTGAAGTGCAATGGGTACGCCTTGCACTGCAGTCTGCTTTATTTGGCACCACAGAACCACGTTCTCGCAAACGCCGATCTACAGATTCGAAAGTAGTCCGATGGGGGTGCCGTCTATTGGTGTACTTATCGCTCTAAATCCGTGCAGCTATTGCAGAACAACCTCCTGCTTCGCCATACATTAGGTGCATGTCAGCTAATTGAGCAAAAGTGTAATTTTGCTCCATGTTCTCGCAGTACCCATTTAACAGTTTCAACGCAATGTTATTGTGTGCTGAAGAAAATGGGAAAGGAGACGTGAGTAACTTGAGTAGCAAACATTCACCACATGGTGGCGTTAGTGTCTTCAAGGGCTATTAAAATCACCCACTGGCAGTATTAGACATTTGTCATGCTAACACATAGATACTTTGCGCCTCCTTTGGAGAGTCATGGTACTTTGTGCTATTGCTTGGTTCACAGTTTACAGCTGGTTAACTGTTAGATCGAAAATTGCTCTTACTGACATGGTCAACTATAGCCATCCGACAGCTTCAGAACAATATCAATACATAATCATCCAGCCTAAGCCACCAGATGTGAGCTGAAGCGAAAGTAAACAATACTCTGCGCACTGCGCGTGACGGTGATATTTTTCTATTTTAAAGCACACGCACAACATTGCTCTCAGATGGAAAGGAAAGGGGAAAAGAAACTTATCCCTTCTCCGGGTTTGAACTCGACTTCTCGGGTTTATTTGGTCACAGTCAATCGGTATAACCGTGTGGTCAAAGCACACGTTTTAGAACTGCCCTATATTTCATTAACAGCTCGCCACAACCTGTTATCCACTGCAGTGGCGTCTCAGTGGAGTCTCCAATTAAAGCGCGTTTGGTAACGCTACAATTCAGAAATGCTTCTTCAAAGAGACAGCTGACAGGCCGTACTAAGTTCCTAATAACCACTATTTCGATTCCAGCGGATAATACTGGCATATTTTTTGTGGTTGTGATTTATTGATCACAATCTCTAATTACTATGAATACGTATTGCTTATTAAGTTGTCGTAGTAGACCATTGGTTTCCAATCTCAAATTGATTGCCTATGTACCACCTCTCACCAGTAAAATTCGGCCGGTGTCATTCATTTACACCCTATATACATAGGAATGTTGGTATATTTACCATAGCAATATGATTTTGTACATAACGTTCTTATGTATTTTTATCAAATCTGAAAGCTACTAATTTATATCCGGAACGCGATAAAATTTAGAAGGAAATACGCAAACACAAACTCTTTAATAAGAACATCAGAGGAATAGGTTGTGTAAAGCTAAAATGTGGAAAATGTGTCAGAAGGATAATTAGTGTTCGGTTACTAGATAGGTAAGTGGATTATTACTGAGCAATTTTTTTTTGTTTAACGACGCTGTCAATTGCCAGGATCACATCAGCGTCGCCGGTGTTCCGGAATTTTGTCCCGCAGGAGTTCTTTTACATGCCAGTAAATCTACTGACAGCAACCGGGTTCCTTAGACCACTTCGTGGAATTTATCGAGTAGCCAGGTGGACGTAATTGGCGCAGTAAAACGTAGTTACCAGATGGATATGTTTGGAAATTAGAGACTCACAGGTTTCCAATGTGTTGCAACATGGAGTTAGCGGTTATGAGTGAAGAGGTTGAAATTATTTAAGGAGAAAGGGTAAGTAAGTAAGGATGGTAACGTAAGTGAGGCTTGGATACCTCTCGCTTCTCCTGTAGCCGTCGAATCTTCTAGACCAGCCATGTCAAACATCACTCCCAGGGTGTGAAGAGAGGAGTCCACCCCTTCTTAACTGCAGTAGAACGTGCTAGTAGAACCGGTTTTCGCTTTGTTTTTCTCGCTCTCCGATTTGAAGGGAGGGAAAATAGGGGAATATTTTCACACTTGGCGAGTGCTGTTTGACATGCCTGTTCTAGACGCAACTTATCCTTCGATGCAGAGTAGCGTCACTTCTACCTAAGGAGCAAAACTGACTTGAATCATTTATTAAAACTAAGCGTTGCGATTTATAATATCGCCGGGAAGTACGACTATATTCATCTATGTGTTCATATACGATACAAGTTGTATTAACTAGTAAGTTACTACATTGTTTTCATCGCCCGGCAACTTTTCATTTTTCAATCCGTGTCTTTCTCAAAACTACATCCACGCGTAGTCGGAGATGGGAATCTTAGTACTCGAGCAATAGCCTAGCAAAGGAATCTGCTGAGAACCTCGAGATATTTTGAAGGTTCAGTATTCACTGGACCCCAAACAGTTCATCAATACCAATAAGCAGTAAGGATACTTTATCATCAAATTGCCGCATTAACGTGCGGCAACAAGCGTCTTCAAATTTCCGTATCTACATTGATGTCAACATACAGAAATCATTTATTGCAATATGTGCCTGTCACCCTAACATTCATTTAGAAAATTACTGAGTGTGATCTGTCAGTAGATCCAGTATCAAAGGGTCGAAACTTATATCACTGTTAAAAAGAGTATTAGGGGAAAATATATCTATTTAAAAATTGGATTATCAGGCAAAATGCATGTACACCAACTTTTAAAGTCCTGAAATAGCTCTTAAATACTACAGGTATTAGAATGTTGCAAGTAAAATATGAAACTAGAAAGTATAAATAGAGCAAACCTCCTAAAATTGACTTTCTGACCACCTTTGGACAAAATTTCAGTTATGAATTGCCTTCAACAGAAAATAAGATAATGCTTAACTCTAATCTAGATAAGAAAATGCATCTTTATGTAATGCCGTCTGTACGGCATGCATTTGAACAACGTAAAAGCTTGTAGTGAGTACGTGGATGTTTTTACTGCTCTTTCTATCTACGTTTGTGCGTGCGTGTGTGTGTGTATGTTTAAACAGTATTAGCAGAAACGTCGACTGTCATGCTCATTCGTTACTGTAAACGCCGTTTCTTGCGTCTCCTGGGACAGAGATTTCTCTGTTTCGCTCGCCAGAAAGTCCCAGTTTTATGTTTTGAAGCATCACTCAAAATTCTCTTAAGCTTATGTACATAGCTATTTTCCCAGGAATAACAATAAACATGTGCATGTTAGCTATACTCACATTTCCTAATAGAGTTAGACCTATTTTCACCTTGAACAACGATTTACATTATGATCTATGAAAGATAAATGTATCAACACCGACTAACTGCTAACATCTTTGTTACATATCCTTTTTATGTGAAGATCTGTGTTGTACTCGGTTGTATGAGTTATCAATAGTAAAATGGAAGCTTAAATTTAAAGAGCTACCGCATTTTCCATGTTTAACCCAACATCGAGCTGTCTAATTGTAGACGGGCTTCGAACTGTGTACCTCCTACGTCATTGCAGAGCCTACACTGGCGGTGGTGAATCTCATGGACATGACTCAATAACTGCGGTTGCCTTTAAAGATTTTCGACCGCTCTGTGGAGTCAAACCACAGGTCCTCCGCTGACGTTACAGGAGTGCCGTACACCTTACCCTTCATAGAATTCCACAGAAAATAGTTGAGAGGTGTCAGAAATGGCGACCGTGCTGGCCATGGAACTGGTCCACCTCTACCAACCCATCCATTTGGATGTGGGACACTGAGGTTATTCCACACATTTACATCAAAGTGTGCTGGAGCTCATGTCGGCCATTTCAGCAACTGTGTACTGGTACGTGTCGTACTGTTGTTAAAACATTATTGCACTTGAAATTACGCAAGTAATGCAGTAGGATACGTACCAAGAACTCTGTGGAGGAATTTAGCGCATGCACAGTAATGCTATTATGGTCAGGTCGTTCATCCCAGTACACAGATGGCTAAAGAGTAGAATAACTTGCATATTAGTATACCAAAACGAATGTTAAAATTGTCACAGACTTTCGTTCTCAAATTTCGACGCTCTCCAGCGACCAAACCGTACATTTCCGAACAGGGGTTCCTATCTGGAATCAATTCGCCATCCCGCACAACATACTAAGCGTTGTCGGTGTTTTTTGGGACACCCACTATATTTCATTTGTTATTGTACAAAGAATTACTTCTATGAACCACTGTCGTTAGCTCTATTAACGTGGAAGCCCGGAAAATTAAAAGCACTACCAGCGCTGCAAGCGTACTTTAAGTTGCGACAAATCAAAGGCCTCGTGTAGAATGTAACACACTAGCGAGGTAAGTCCCAATTCTATTCCTGTGCACAATGGCTCTGCTTTGGCTCGGTAAGCTGAATATCCGTGGTTGGAGACCCGGCCATAACAATGAATTTTTAATACCTTATCCAACGAACCAACGGTGACTTTTGTTCTTTTAGAGCTAGCAAAAAGGGAGTTTCCAGCGTTAAAAGGGGTTTCTCAGCATTCCTGCTTCATTTATTTGCTTTTTTAATTTGTCAGTTATAACTGTTCTTGGGGTGGGAAACATTAGTTTTCGATTACAGCGCTTTAAAGCGCACTATTTGTTACTCTAGTTTCTATTCTGGATGCAAGCGAAATGGCTTGGGGGTAACGTGTAAGGCTCGCAATCGGTATGTCATGGGATCGATTCCCATCGGCCTCCCGGCCACTCCCATGATTTCTCCGGATATGTAGGCGAATGCTCGGGTGTTTGTCCTATCACGAATTTCTGTTTATCGTTTGCTCTGCCCGTCATTTTCTTTCATTTATTTAATCCAACCACGTCCAAGCTTGTCTCTTTGGAGGCGCTTACGTAATTAGCGGCCATTCCGAGCCCCTCATTCAGTCGGAGGGTGAATCAGCTCTTGCCTATGGCGTTTAGACTGGCAACCAGACAGTCAGTATCCAGTGACGGACACAAACACGCGATTCCATGGCAGTTTCTAAGTCATACCTTGAATTTTCTGTGAATGTTCTCAGAAGACCTCTTCATTCTGGACGATTTTTGCATAAATGATAAACAGTATGAGACAAACAAAAGCTTACTAAATAAAAACTGTGGATGTCGTAAAAATACACAGTTTATGTCAAATCCTTCCTTTCTCTTTTGAGTGAACCATTACCGAAATATTCTTTATTATTTGTTTGAATTTTTCAGTACCTATACTTTTTTTCAAACACGAATATAATATTCGCTTTCTTATCTCTTGGCCTTGCAAACAGAACGGAATTTCAAAGGCATGACATAGTAACCAGCACTTAAAAGATTCCATATTCGCTTAACACCTACTGTGTCTCCGTATTCCCCTTGTACCCACAAGAAAATTAGCAATAGTACAATTTCTGAAAATGCTTATGCCGATTAAAATGTAGTAGATAGAAAAATAAGCATTCGCAACAATAGTGTGTATAAGAGTGAGTATAGCTCTACATATATTTGCGAACAGAGTTTCTCCAAATTGAACTATCGTAAAAATCATTATAAGGAATTGTGATACAATTATAGATAGAGTGAATTTATGAGCGAAGTGTAGAATATAAAGTGGCAATAACAGTTACGTTTAGCGCATGATCTTCATGGCAGTTGTGGTTATCAGGAAGTGAAGGAGGATTTCGCCACTTAACCCTCCGTGAGGCGCGCGCCCTGGTAGAACACCGCTGATTAGCGCGGGGCCTAATAGGCCGTGCTATATTTGTATGCGTAAATGCTTTAATATAGTTGTTCTTGATTTTATTTTTCCTTCATTCCCATGCCTTGCTACATTTAGTTGAAATAGACATGCTTTTGTTAGAATTACCGTACTAGACAAATTTTCATTCTCTTTATCTGATTACCCTCCCCTTATGTAGTACTTACACCCCCTAGGACTACAATCCAGTGCCTAAGGTCAGACGCCTGTCGGGGAGCACAGGAACCTGTGGACTGGGCAGGGTGAATACCTGAAATGGGATGGTCAGCTAAGCACCAGGTATGGCAGTGAGGAAGAGGATGATATGAAACGCAGGCAAAATCGATGATTGAAAAGGTGATAATGGAGCAATTGGTGGAATGAATGGTGGGAGAAACCGGAGAATCCGGAGAAAACCCACCCTGATACCCCTTCGTCTACCACGAATACCACATGCGGGTCCCTGGGATCGAACCGGGCCCCTAGGTGGTAGGCGAACACTCTAACTGCTCAGCTACAGCACCGCCGCACTATACAGATCAAGGGTAGTATGAGTACACGATATATTATATGTACTACGCTACGTGGAAAGATAATAAATTGCTATGTTCAGGTAACTTAAAATCAGGTGTCAATAATAATGATGGTGGCGACGGCGACGGCGACGGTGACGGCGACGGTGACGATAATGATAACTAATTACAAGAAACAAGAATAATTATAAAAAAATTAATGCTAATAAACACGCTAGTAAAAATAATAAACATAATTATTATGATAATGATAATAGTAAGAGGAATATAATAAAAATAATAATTAACAGTATAACCCTAACAAGAGTAAAATAATAAAAATTATAATATGATGCAACAATAACTTTCGTAAGAAACGAGGAAATGCCAATGAAACATTACGTGCCCTCATGCTTGTACTTTACAATCTGTAATTCAAATATTGGGCAATGACAGCATATACAGGAGTGAGTTTATTATCTGGAAAATAAAGATCCTGTAAGTAAAGTGACACATTTTCTGTTGTTTACACTGTTATTGTCTATTATCACGGATTACACACGATCTTTCAACTGCCTCTTACCTCACGTCTGCGCTTAGAGGCAGGACCCGCCACTGCCCTATCTTGCGCCGTGGAGTTCCGCATCTGCTTAAGCGCATGAAGGGTTATGTACTTACGCCGATGCGGGCTGAAGTGGGCTACCTGTTATACGCACTGGGTGCCCCAAAAAACCGAAAACGCTTAGTATGTTGTGCGATGTTGAGCAGGATGGCAAACTGATCGGTTTTCAAATGAGGAACCCCTGTCCGGAAACGGACATGTCTTATATATGTAGTTTAAGTTAGTACGCTACCTAGCAGAACATTCTGCATTATCATTTTATTAAAGTATATAAGTGTAGAGTTTTAGTTTATAGCTGTTTCTTTTTTTTTATATAACTGGTTAGCAGTTATATTTTACTGGATACCAGTAAATTTTTGTTTATTTAAAATGTTTAATAAATACGTAAATTTAAATTTGTATATATATATTTATAAAAAGTATTTGTTATAGGTATAATTATAATATTAAATTAATTAATTTTTAAGTAATAATAATGATAATAATAATAGTAATAATATAATTTATAATTTTATGTAATAATTATAATTAATAATTTAATTTTATATATTTGTTTATTGTTTAGTAATAGTTTGTAGTTGTGAGTGATGTGTATGAAATTTATATTTTGTTGTATTGAGATCAATTTGTTTTAATTTTATTGCTTTTGTTTTTTTTAGATTATAATTTTTTTTAAGAGCATTTATTTCTCAGAGTGATTATGTGTTTTGTTTTTATGATATATAATTTAATTTATTTATCTTTATAATTTGTTATATATTATATTATTTTGTAATTTTATTTTAAAATTTTTCTGTAAAGTATGTTGTATGTATGAATGTGTAGAATAAATACATTTTAAAGGTCTGGCATATTAGCCCTGGTGTAAGTAATTAGGTGCCAGGGTTATTATACAGATTCTTATTTTATTTTTTATTTTATTTTTAGAACATTCTGCTAACCAGGAAAAACTGCGAAAAGATCCAAGTTCAGAATAGCCGTCCCAAAAGGAATGAAACCCAAGACCTTGCAAATGCGTGCGTGCCACATTACCACGGAGTCATCTAGCTTAGTATAATTGCGTCGTATGTTTCCACATGCAGGAAACCCTATTGCAGTAGCAATCGCAACTTGCCCTACTCCTTGTCTAATATTGTCCCATAGCACCAGTTTCTCTTATCGAGAAGCATAAGACTTCCGAAACATATTTTTGGATATCTACATTTATTCAAGCGTTATACATTTCTCATCCTCCACCCATTTGCCTTGCATTTTCGTAGAGCGTTGAAGTGCCAAGATAAGAGGACACAAGAGTACAGTAAAAGAAGCCTATTCGGAAAGACGGTTAATCAAATTTACTGGTTATGTGAACTGTATATGTATGTACGCTGCACTCACAGGGAGAAAACTGCACACAAAACGCAATGATCCATGCATTAGCTGACAATGTAAAGAATTAGTGAAAGCTTTCTCTTTCATCGGAGAGAGATTACAGCTTTGTTCGTCTCGAGCTCAGAGTCAACTTGTCTGCTGAAGAGACAGGGGGGCGAGGTTTTTTTCCTAGCACGTCTACAGACTACTAACGATCTTCGGGACGTTGAATGAAATGAATTAATGACGGAACAAATGAGCTCAGTGTCCCTTGACACCTAAATTCAGTATAATTCGACCTTTCAGGGCGTGGAAAATGTGCAGAAATAGTTCACTGAGACAGCGTGATCTAAGTAGGAGCTATTCTAGAGATGTGACTCAGCAGTAGAGCATTAGATTAGTTGGATGTTGCAATTAAAGGCCTAAGAGACATCTAACTGCTAAATGCTATAATTCAGTAACCAAAAAAAGATAGATGGCTAATACAACATCAAGAAATGGAAGTACTCTCACTTGTAACAGCTGTGTAAACGAAGTATAAAACGTGATGTGATAAAATATATTGTTACAAAACGGCAACGTCTACTTGGGCTACTTTTCTATCACTTTATTGTCTTCTAAAGCTTTCTCACAAACACGCAGCTTTCTTCTCGCTGTTATCACTGTCTACAATCTTTCAGGCTATCACAACTCACAGTTTTTACTTCTCATAACCTTGCTTAGTTTTTTCAGTGTCTTTCTTCACTTTCTCAGCCTCTCATGGCTACGATGTTACAATCACTGGAAACTCGTTGAAATCTTACGACGCCCGTGACGTACCACACACACGCACAGCTGTCTCGCACTCGCTAACACACTTACCGACTAGTGTCTGTAACTCAACTCTCTAAAACTCCCTCTCTGACCTCTTTGTATATTGGGAATGAGTCACAGAGACCTTTCTCGATTGTACGCACACAGGCACGCACAAGAAATGGCTCAGGTAGAAGTCTCGAGAACGTTGTCGGCACCTTTTTGTTTCTACCGATTCGATTGTGTACAGCCACGTGCACACAGCAGGCGCGCGAGGCAGCCTGGCTGTTAACGTTTTTGCCCGCTCGCCGGCCCGGCACGTGGTGTGAAATAGCTTAGCCCGACAGCCCCTTGTTTTGTGCTGCGCCCGGCGTCACCAAGTTGTATGTGCCTTTAATATCAATGAATAATTAAAGAGAAGTTACTTAATTAGGATTATCCCGCTTTCTACAAAAAAAAGAGGAAATTTCACACGTAGACATAACTAAATAAACCTGTGGCGCATCAGCCGTTTCCAGGGCCCAGCCGCTGCGTCCTCCACCACTACCCACCACGGACATCATGAGTGGAGTGTAGTACTGTGGGGTATGGTCTCATGTGGCCAATATATGCAGTCTTCGCAACCAGGGTCCGCTACTTCTCAATCAATTAGATCCTCAATTGGGCCCTTTGGGGCCTAAAGAGTCTGAGTGCACACCGGACCAGGTCTCTTAGCAGGAGAAAATTCCCACCCCGGTAGCGGGAATCGAACCCGGATAAGCTATTGATAAGCAGCAGCGCTAAGGGGACGGCCAAACCATAGACATATTAAATGTATACCACATTTCCACAGGGAATAGAAATCTTGTGTACAGTCGAGTAAATGGAATGGTTTATATTGATATGATGTGCAATGGTTTATATTGGTAGGAAAACATAAGAACTCCAATCAACCAAACTTACGGTAACATATCGGAAAGTGCAATTTTTTCTATTAATCTGTGGTAATAATTTCAAACAATGAAAAGAAGAAAATTATTGTGGTCCAATGTAACAAAACAGCTATTGGAGTATTCAGTATTAAAATATTCGCTACAGTACTTACAAACACTTTCAGAAAGCAAGCCTTTTTCCCTTTTTTTAAGTTTCTTTCTTGCGAGCAGCTACGAACAGTCTGAGTCACGCTTGAACCGCGGAACTGGATGGGAGGAAGCCAACACAGCATAAGCTAAACAGCGGCGTTCTATTTGTCTATTTTCCTTTAACAGTGTGCGGGCCTATATGTTTCCGATCAATGATTAGTAGAGTCTAAGATGTAAGCAATGAAGTACGAACTTTCAGGGGCTATATGTTACCGGTCGTTGCTTTGTACGTTTTGATGTCTTAGAAGTCTAGTTTTCTTGTGTACTTCTTTCAAATTACTTTCAAATTGCGTGTGCAGAGTGTGCATTAAATGATTTGGAGGATTAAAGTGCCGGCTGGAAGGTTTACTCCATAACAGCAATACTTATGAAAGAGCATATTTATGCTGACAAGTGTGTCGGCAATTTTTAGAGGGCGGAACATGTGTGTACGTTTTGACATTGAGTATTGCAAATAATTGCAGTACAGTACTTCTCTTCGTTCGTTTACTCCTATTAGACAGGCTGTAAACAGTGGAGAGGTTTCAGCACCTAAATGATTTTAGTATGCAAGTACAGCAATCCACTCAACAATTGGACTTCTACATTTCGCCTTAAATATATATTGGGTTCCCCAAATTAGAAAAACCATTTTAAGAAAGCGGTTGTGTGTGGGGATTGGTGGAATGGGACGTATGGGTGTCTGTGAGAGACATACGGATTACAACATAATTCGAAAACAAAACTGGATAGATACAAAAGCTTGGTATCTAAGTTAGTAACTTAAGGTGCGGCGCGAACACTTTAAAGAAAACCTGCCACTCCAAACTGCCCTCTGCATGGAGAACTTTTCGTTATTTTGATTCTTTAAAAACCGCTCCAACGAGTTTTATTAAAATATAGCGTGGAGGGGCGACGGAGGGGCGCGGAGAGGGAGAAGGATTAGCTTGGAAGTGGGCAAGAGCATTTCTGTTCAAAGGAATGAGGGGCAATGAACCAAAAATATGTATCAAGTGCGCGGAGTAGTACAATATTGTTCACTGTTCAATTTAATGTAAACAGATAAGAAAGTAGGGGAAATAAATCTGGCAACATAAGTGGAATGTTATGCTTGGAAAGCCGGTAGCGTTACAAATTTTGATAGCGAAGGGAAAGAGAAAAATAGCATAAGCAGGGAAAGTTTGGGGAAATGTAAAAGAAAAATCTGTAAAAAGAGGGAAGCGGAAAGAGAGAAAACAGAGGATGGGAAGGAATAGGTAGCACAAAAAGAGGGTTATAAAGGAGCTCAGCAGATGTAGCATTTAAGGGTTACTCAAACGTAATTTCTATATTAGAATAAGTAAAATAGACAAACCATTGGACATGACCGCAAGAAATCGGAAATGTAGCCTAAATAATATCATTATCATCACTATTATATATTGTAGATCTAGTGTAGATCGGGATCAATGGGACTTGTGCACTATTTTGAATTTGAAACTTCCTAACCTCGCGAGTTACTGAACTGCTGATGAAGATTAATCTTTCCATGGTTTGGTATTGTTTGAACGTTTTGATACTTCTCATATAATAGGACAAACTTTGTGTTTACATAAATGTGTTTTACGGAATTTACTATTAAATCTCGCAAAGGTTCTTTTATTTGTTTCCTCCCAGACAACTCCCAGAATTTGTTTTTAAATTAAGAAGAAGCATTTCCTAGATGAGACATCAGTGGTATACCTATAAGCGTAAACGCTTTAGTGCATTGTATAAACTTGCTTTAGTGCATGTTGAAAAACAGAGTAGTTTATCAAGAAAGGATTTTCTTCATTTCGGACGGACGGACAGTCAGGCATAGGCACTTGTTGAAAACTGCAAGTTATTTGGTACTCTGCCGTTAAAGTAGACTGGCGTTCCAGACACATGACTCTTTTTTTTCCAGGGGTGTAGATTTCGAAAATGGAAATAAAGACGATTGCTGTCCGCGAGACATGGCAGACTTTTGTTCACTAAAACCAATACAAGCTCACGGGCTTACTTGCTCGCGTCTGTTTTTCGTCAATTTTGCAGGTACGCGACAGCAGTACGTTATGACTACTCTTATCTGGCTGTATAATATGTTTTTATTCGAAACACGGCTAAAAGCATCAAAACTATTTCTTGAGTAGTGTACATGTTCATTCTGTATTCACTATTATAGTTGCTGTACTCGCAGGGAGGTGATACAACAGACTCTGGTCTTCTACATTCAAAACGTACTTTGCTTGACAGTTAATGAAGTTCGTTATTGTAAAACTTGAGATTATGATTGATAAACATCACACAGGCCTCTATATGATGTTAAAGGCATTTTTGCAAAATCTGATTCTTGCATTCACAGTAGTGTGTCAAACGTTTCACAACTGGCTTATTGCCTTGTAATGTGTGAGGATAAACAGAACCTGTTAAGGGAATCGAAATGCCATCTCTCCGATGTTAATAGATGACTCATTATCTAGAATACCATTAAAGATAACTAGTTGAATTTTTAAAACACATTCAGTTGTATTTTTCAGTTGACTGATGAAAAAGAAAAACACGTTTGCTTTATCCGAACTAAAATTATGGTTTGTTAATACAATGCCCAGATATTTATTAAAATACAAGGAGTTTAAGATTAAAAAAAAAACAATTGTAAGCCTGATATATAAAACCATGTTCATTATAATAAAGCTTATGTAGTTGCAAGTGAGTGATAAAAAGTTCAGCACACCATAGTCATAACTTTCAGAGATAATGGGGCATATGTACGGAAAACTCTTAGTGCTTCAAAAATTGCAATTAAGATGAGAAAGCCTAAAATATAGGTGCAGCTTTATTTTCAGTAATCTTAATTTATTTACAATTAACATACCACTATGAAAGTAAAACTGAGTTTGGATTTTCGACTCCCCTTAGATTAACCGATACATTTAATGAAGGCTAATCATATTTTTGAGGTGCGTTGCCGAATGCTGGAGGATGTACAAGTGCTGTTTCTGAATTTTAACACAAAAAACTAACTATTGAAGAATTTTCTTCTGCTCGTTACTGCTGAATAATCAACACTTTACGGTTTAGATGATTTCCTTAATAGCAATCAGAAACGTTAGGTGCTGTGAGTCCTAAAGTTTTAAACAGAAAGTTCTCTTGCAACGACCAATAATATGTATGACCCGAGCGTGGTCAAGCGCTACTGAAGGTCCATAATCGTACTAAGCACTCTGGTAAGTCAGTAAATCACGAAGGAAAGGGCACAAAATGTAAAATTACGTGTTTTTTTATCAAATTGAGTTCTGGCTACCCCATAAAGGTTTATACCCATTTTGTCAACTTTCAAAGCTTTTCAGTCACCTATAAAACACATTTTTTCACTCTGTGATTTCCTACATTCTAAGAATTTCACTCCCGTTTTAATTTGCAGAATTTTGTCTATGTGAGTCTTCACGTCTTGACTTCTGAACATAACTTATTTCCAGGCACACCTTGAGTTAATGGTTTTTGTCGGCGTGATTTCATTATAGCCCCAGTTACCTTGGCTAGGTTGCCCTAATTGGTTTTCCTTAACACGGTATTTGGCTGACGACCTTACGACAAAATTAGCAGTTAATAACTCTGGTGTTGACAGAACTATATTTTCGTATTAACTTTAAGGTATATTGAATATTTAAAAATTAAATGTTACAGCTAACGTCAAAATTGTGCATTAAGTCTCTCTCATACATCTTGGACGTCAGGATACCAAGTTAAAAGGAAGAACATTCCTAATAAAAGCAACCACCATATAAAATAAACTTATGTAAGTGCTAAAGGAACCGGAATGGTCCGTTTTTTGCCAGACGATTACCTTTTGTTTTCAACGATGTAACCATAAGCCAATCAGCATCTCTTTAATGAGTTCTCTTTGTTTACAAGAAGCGATATTTTGAAACCCCTCAACAAAGAAACATTAAACCTTCTACACCTAAAAGAAGTACTCAAGGATGATTACTTCTGGAGTCTGAGTAAAGCAACTTACGAGGGATTTTATGGAGCGTAATTCCAGAGTCACATTAATGCCTTGCAGATATCCTCAGCAAAGCTCGTGGTTTCTGCCAAGGCTTAGTATATCATGTTGAGACGGGAATTGCGATTTTGTAAACACTGTAAATTAGAAGCAAGAATGTATATGAAATCCCTGAACTGCACAGATTATACATACATTTTCCGTTATTACAGATTAGTTCATAAGGAAAAGTGAATGCTTACAAACAACAGCAGTGTGACCATCACTAGGATCATAGGTAGTACTTGTATGCCTATGATCTAAAACGATGCCCAGCGATCACAAAATATATTATTCTTAGTAGCTTTGTTCTTTTTTGTTACTTCCATGGGAGTATGATATTTGGATAGGCTATGGCACATTGAAGATTAGTTACATGCACTTTTAGTGATAGGGGTTCATGGCAGTTTCAAGTAGTGTCCACATATAATTACAGCCCGTCACTTTACCATTGTCAAGATTTACTCCCTTGTGCCTTTCAAACTGTTGAAACTGGGCATTTTAGTGAACAGAAACAACATTGCGACGCCCGGCGCGGCGCACAACAGAGGACGATTGGGACCAAGTTTTCCCACAACACTCAAGAAAGCGAACACGTGACTAACATCAATCGAGTGGCAACACAGTTTTTTCCAGAGCATTTGAGGAGTATCCGGCGGCTGGCATGTTTGTAGAGTTCGTGAAAGGTCCCTATTAGGTCATCCCAGATATATAAGGGGAAGAGGCGACGAGTTAGGGGAGTTACGGTTACAGACATGAGTCGGTCAGTGTGTCAGTAAGTGTGAGACGGCTGTTGTGGGATGCTGTCATCGTGAAGGATACGTCGCGTCGTAGTGAAGAAGTTTTAATTAGTATTGAGTGATTCTATAATCACAGTTAGTTAAATTCAAAATTTTGTTCCAGAATATTTTTGAAAGGTTTCAAATCACATTTTAGCAACAGTATTAGATTAAAATGACTGTTTTAACTAAATTATCAGCTGCTGTGGATTTCCTGGCCTTGGGTAAACTTCGATCCGAAATCCTTCCCCCTAAATCTCGTGTCCCTCTCAGACCCTCTCTCCAAGCATCCCGTCTTACAATATTCTTAAGCGATTTAATATCTCTGCCCAGTGTTGCTTGTGTAGATTTGTAAACTACCAGCTGTTTTGGGTATCTTGGCCCTGGAAGAACTCTGTCTGCGAGTCCTCCTCCGAGTCTCGAGTTCCTATAGGTCCTCTTTCCAGACATATACGTCATCCAATATATAAATATAAAGTATATTTATTTAATTAAAGCAATTTTCAAGGTGCATGCAAAAAAGCGCCTTAGCAAAATCTAAGGTGCCATAATTGTGCTATTTTCTATAAAGTTAGCTCAGTCATGCTTCATTCTGAAGATCCTGGTCAGAACATTAGGACATAGTCATGCTATTTTATTGTCAGTGGCCCTTGACTCGTGTGCAGGTTTTCAGGCCAATCAGACGACTCTAGGTTGATGAAAAATACGTCGAAATATTCCGTTACATTGATAAATTTAGCTAAGCCATTTTTGTTTATCCTGATGATCCTGCTCAGAATATTAGGACTAAGTCATAATACTATCGTGTTGTCATCTGTCCTTAACACTTACGCAATTTTTTAAGTCAATCGGCCGACTCTAATTTGGTAAAAATTACATCGAAAAATTCCGTTAAATACATAGTACATATACATACCAACCGACAGACCGACCGACCAAAAGACCGACCGGCCGACCGGCGGACCGGCAGTTTGTGGCGTTTTTGCTACGTGTTTGGTGTAAACTGACATTTCATTTCATTTTTTTTGTGCTGCTGTTGGTAACAAGGGGGATCGACCAATCTGCGTAATTAATATGAATTTGTGTTTGCATTCTGGGGAGGATTGTGATTATAAGGACTTGAGGAGGCCGTGGTTTTAGGTTAAATGTTTGCTGAGACTAAACCAGAAGTAACGTTAGAATATAAGTATCAAAACAATTTGCATAATGACCTAGAACAAGACATTGTAAAGGCGGTGAGTGAATTGAGGAAAGTGTTTACGACGAAGCGCTCTCAATGAAAAAGACGAACTAGAGAACATGCGTTCTGTGTTGAAAAAAGGAATATCTAATTAATACATGAGGTAAGGGACCACAAGTTGAAGCCTGGCCGTTATTCCCAATTCGTCTGCCGAAGAAACGGGGGAATGTGCGACAGGACAATGTGAACGTAGAGCCTTTTGCTGAGCAAATTCAGAATAATGCGAACGCATTGCGGGGAACTGCTGGTAGAAATCCTAAACACACACACACACACACACACACACACACACACACACACACACACACACACACACACACACACACACACACACACACACACACACACACACACACACACACACACACACACACACACACACACAAAGTTCTGTTTAAAAGCAAGAAACATCACTGCTGAATACATGAGAACCATTATCAAAACGAAACTTAACCCCACTGAGATTAAGGTTGGAATTAAGTCTTAAAATTTCTGAAAAATGGGCAGTAGAATCTACAAAGAAAGAGGAATTTGAAGCTCTATGCCAAAATGTAAACGAAAAATCCGGAGAAGAGCTTGAAGCCATAACACCAAAGAAATTAAGTCCTAGAATCATATTTAACACACCAGAAGATATAACCATAGAGAATGAAGTAAATGACCTTACAGCCCAGAATAATGAACTGGATACCTTCACGAAGGAATTGGAGGCTAAATTAGAGTTCCTAGTCAGAAAGAAGAACAAACATATAGTTATGGAACTAAGTGCAAATGTACGTAAACCAATCCTAGGCAGAAAAGTGAAACTCGGATGGCATTCATGCAACTGGGATGAGTATATAAGTGACAGATGTGCAAATTGTTCAATCATTCCGGCAAGAGGTATACTGGAGTTCAAATGTGTCCGAAATGTTCGGTAAATCATGTCATTAAGGACTCTACTGCAAATTTAGAAAATCTCAAATGTATAAATTGTACCAACTACAATAAATTTAACAATAATAGTGAAGTCAACGCTATTCACTATTAGCTAAGGGATCCCCATGTTATGAATTGGCGTTAAAAAGTTTCAAGAAAACATGAACTATTAACATTGAGGATCACAAGTTATTATGATTTCAAATAAATTTACAACACTCCAGAACTGTGACTGACAATCTGGTGCAGCTTTCAATACAGAACAAATCGGATGGAATTTTTATACAGGAACCATACACTGTTAACAATAATTTGGCAGGAATACCTACGACAGTAATGAGATTTACCGGAGGCACCGGAAGGAAGAGGACAGGCTTATTTATTAGCAACGAAAAGGTAAATGCACTGACAATCACTCAAATTTGCGACGGTGATTTGTGCTAATCGAAGTGGAAAATAAAGCCACAACATTCTGTGGGGCCTCAACATACTTCAACGGAGAACGGAATAGTGAAGATGATATCAGGAAAAGTGAGAGCGTCCTAGACCACACAATAGGCAGTGGATTAATAATAGGAGCTGACACAAGTGCCCGAAACAAACTCTGGTACGACGTCATAAGCAATAAAAGAGGCAAAATTCTAGAAGGGTTTTGACTACGAATTCCTTGTTTATAGCCAACGAAAACCGAGACACACAATGGAACAATATGCGGAAGAAGCTGTATAGACTTAACCATCACCAATATTAAACTTATAAAATATATAACACAGTGGCAAATTAGTGAGGAAGCAGGCTGCTCTGACCATAAAATCATATGCTTCACCATGGCCGCAACTAGCAAAAGAATAGCGAGCATTTCCTATACAATTAGATATCTTAGTAAAGGTGAAAACATTAAAAATTCTATAAACTACTGATTGAAAATATTCGTTCATTTTTTAACTGCGAGAAACACAGTGTAGGATTAGATGAAGAACTTAGTAGGAAAGTGAAAACTACGTTAGAAACTAAGCAGCTATTTGAGCAGTGGAGTGCGTATTTAACTCTGGCATGCAATGGAGCCTTTAGAAAAAGCAAAAGGATAAGTGTGCAAATCAGAAAGAGAGCTGTACCATGGTGGACATCAGAGGTAACCCTTCTAAGAAGGAAAGTGAACGCTCTCAGACGTCGTTACCAAAGAATGTTGAATAATGAACAACTTCTGCAGGAGAGGAAAAATCAATATGTGGAAGGGAATAACAACTATCAATCAAAATTGAATGCCGAAAAATTTAAATTATGGAAGAAGTTCTGCAGCAGCACTGACGATTCTAATCCTTGGAAGATTATATATAAAATAGTAGCTGGGAAGAGGAAAGGTCAACGAGAAATAACCACACTCCAAAAAGAGGACAAAACCTACACCACGGATTCAAAAAGCACAGTGAAATACATGATGAATTATTTCGTTCCAAATGACCGTGAAGAAGATGACACCGAAGCACATAAATTATTAAGGAGTTTAATGACGGAAAAGATGGACACGCCGGACGACGTAGTATTCGCACGGTTTTGACGAAATTCGGCCCCAACAAAGCACCAGGAGAGGATGGATTCACGACTGACATCCTTGTAAGGTCATTCACCCTCTTTCCATGTTTCCTAACCTCAATATATAACGAGTGTCTCAAAAATAAAAAAATCACTTCATATATTCCATAAAACTGCACTAGTTTGCAAAGTGAAGTCTACTGTCACTAAGGAGAGATTGGAGATTTCTTGTGTTCTACTCCCGAGCAAGTGAACCGTCCGGAAGAAGAGATTACGTGATGCGTATCTCATCATGGCGTCACAGCAGGAAGTGAGTGAAATAGCGCAAGAATGAGGAGTGATTGTGAAAAGCTGAAGTAGATCACCTTAGTAAAGTGACAGTGTACCCCTCTATTCAGCAACTACTGGCCTTCAAATTGCAACAATGCACATTAGCTTAAGTACATCAAAATACTAGACAGCGTCCTTCTTATTTCTATTATGGCGCTTTTATTGGGCACGTTAGCGTTAATGTTTAGGGATTCCTTCTTGCACAACCCAAATATTGTTAGCCCATTCAGTGTGTACTATAATGCTCAATCACTTGCTACGAGAAATCCGAATATCTCCTAAGTTAGCAGCAGTACAATACCAAGCAGAGTTTTTTCAACTCTATTCTCATATATGAAACTATAAACTAAAGTAAGACAGAGATTTTTACCTTCTATAAAAGTATAAACTTCAAGCTACTGTAGTACTTCATAAATTAAATCCATAAACAAAATATGCCTTTAGTATTTCCAAAGTGTATCTATCATCTCTAATTTTTGGAATAATCATTTTATTTGTTCATTGTTTAGGCATTCGCAAGAATTTCTTTGTAAGTCTAAGCAGTTCACATGATGTAAAATATGAGTAAAATTTAAATCGTATTCACACTTTCTTATTTAACAAGGCTTTAAATGTAGTATTTACATGCAGTGAAGGAGAAAAATGAAGTTGTGTTTAAATCATCCAGAAATGCTTTAAGTTTAATGCTGAATGGCACTTTTACACAAAATGTTGCAACATTTTGCTATCTTTTCAGTTTCTGTGCTGGTATTGAAAACAGATTGGTATTGAAAATGGTTACTTACAAGAAGTAAGCGTACTTTAGGTAAATAAAGTATTTTCGAAGCTGCGATATCAAACTTCGAACTAGTTTAAGTATAAGCTACAAGATTGTTATATTCGTTCAGTATCGTTTGAAAACAGCCTGTATAAGTGTAAAATAAGTTGCCGCACCACTGATTTTCAAAGGGGCAGTAGAGATAGGAAGCGAAAGGTCACCGAAGCAGTGGTTGTTCTCTGCACGTGTTTGCTTTGTAGTTTGGTACTGATAAGCTTTGCGTGGTCGTCAGCTTGCAGTTTCAGCCAGGTCATATAGGTAAGCGGGTGGTATATTTACCATTAACGCATATATATGGATACCTTTATGCTCTATAGGAAGATCCATCTAGAGCAACTGGTGCTCGAAGGCTGATTCCGAAAGTTTTCCGACGCAATGTCTGCCTTCTACACCACTATTTGACATACAGAGATGAAATTAAGAATTGATAGATCCTCGCATGTACTGTTATTTCTTAACCAATAAGTTTTATTATCAGAATTGCGGTAAAAATAACATCCCTATAAACTGCCCTAACACTAACACCTTTATGGGAATGGTTTCCAGAATCGCGTACGCGTTTACAGAGGGCTCTTAAACGAAAATAATGCAAATGCGAATCTCAGCAGGCAGATTATATGGGGAGATGAATGTTATTTCATCACCAACTCCAATACAAGCACACATAATCTCCATTATTTGTCTCTTGAGAATCTTGGCTGGTTGAGACTGACTGCATCACATACAGATTCAGTGGGATTTTAACGTATGGTGAGGCATTTTGGAGACCACATCACTGAGCCAGTTATTTGGTACCTAAGCTTGTAGGGCAACTTTATTTGCAATGCCCTCAGAATGGGCTGAATATTGAGAAGCATCTAAGGGACGCGCCACTTTATTTAGCGCCAAATCACTGTTTACAGAACAGTGTTACACTATCCCATTTATCTTAAAGGAATTAAATACAATTTCAGCAACAGCTAACCAGGGCGTTGTGCAGGTAATGGTGGTTTGCATTCGGTGGACAGGGAGATCGTTCCCTGGATCTCATCTTATGGGGACGACCAGGGTTTAAGAAATGGAACCAGAAAAACCAGAACATTTCAAAGAAAGGGTGTCATGTCTTTGTTTCAATATCATCAGAAATGTTATGACCTGTCCACGCTAATACTGAGAGGCGCTTTACATCAATTTATTGGCCAAGGCGGAAAGGTATCTGAACGCGCCCATTATGAATGATGCACCCTCCTCCCTCTCCTCTCTTCTCATCCCTTCTCTTAATTTTTCTCTTCTCTGCTCTTCTTCCTCTCCCCTTCACTCCCCCTCCCCTCCTCTCCTCTCCCCTACTCGCCTCGCCTCTCCTCGTCTCTCATCTCCTCGCTCACCTCACCTCAGCTCTCCTCTCCTCTGTTCCGTGCTCTTCTCTGCACTTCTTTGTTCTCCTCTGCTCTCTTCTGCTCTCCTCTCCCCTTCACTCCCCCTACCCTCCTCTCCTCTCCTCTCCCTACTCTCCTCTCCTCGCCTTGCCTCGTCTCCCCTCTCCTCACCTCTCCTCACCTCACCTCTCCTCTCCTCTGTTCCGTGCTCTTCTCTGCACTTCTTTGTTCTCCTCTGCTCTCTTCTGCTCTCCTCTCCCCTTCTCTCCTCTTCTCTTGTCTCTGCCACCCGTTCCGTCACTGCATCTTCCACTGCAGCATGGTGTCCTTTCTTATGGCCACGAAAAAAAGGAGTTGCTTTTCTCGCGGCTTTAAGCTTATCTCTCTGATTTCAGCAGTAAGGAAGCATGTTTGGTTGTACTCGCGACCCACTGCTCGTACACCATTTTTTCAGCAAATTCCAAGTGGTCTAGCTTATAACCTTTAGTTAAACATTTTCGCGAATTGATATTACCATTAACACAGACAACTACAGGAAGCGTCTTCGCGAATCGATATTACTACTAACACAGACGAGTACAGGAGAAATTCACTTTCAATAAAGTTGCTGCTGTTGTAACCAAAGACCTTGCTTTACTAGTAAGGAAAAAGCAGGTAGAAGGGTTGAAGCTACTAATGAGTGAAGGTCAATGCGTAATTCCCCGACACTTTCTTTGCACACACGTGAAAGGTGAAACCATCTGGTGCACTGTAAGGAATTCTAAAGAACTGTTTTTCTAGGAATTACAGCCTATCTGAAATTAACGTGCCCAACATACACTGAAGGCCTTAGAATGTTTTACGCTTTACCTAGAGGGTCTTTATTTTCCAGTGAATGAACCTAATTCTGTATATACTGCTGTTGTGTAACATCATGGATTACAAACTGTAAGGTGCCGTAATAAAATCCATGCAAACATGTTTCTTTGGCACCTGTTCGTTTCTTATTAATGTCATTGTATTTTGTTAAAAATTATTGTTATTATATTCTTTATATTATATTAATAATATTACTATTATTATTTATTTATTTATCGGTTGTTTACGCTGCTTTTGTCTAATCGCGGACTACACACGCTAGTTCAAGCCTGTTTGTTTTAGCCGCTAAGCAGAACTAAGTTCCAACAGCCCACTGTCGTCCACATAACTGGAATTGCTCCGTTGCATTCTGTAACTGTTTTAACGCACCAAGGGATATCTACATACCACAAAGACGGATAAATTGGGCCACTTGGTATATTCGCACATATATATTTCTGTTCCTAAAATTCAACCGCAAACTTGGGGGTCTTAGAATCGAGGGGGTTATTATTTCGAGTAAACACTGTATTTGATGAATATTCCCTTCTACGTCAGTCCTTGCGCAAGAGCAACGTATTACGCTGAACTATTCGCTAAAATACTTCGCATAGCGATACTAGCTAGGAATGGAATGCATCAAAATGTGTTGCGCTATCAATTAATAAGTGGTGGCTTCGGAGAACGTTCCGCGCTCGTCTTCACAGAAAGACTTATTTGGTCGTAATGTAGTGGAATGGGAAGAATGAGGGTTATGAAAGTAAGGAACGCAGGAAATGAGTTATGAGCCAGGCTATCGACCACCAAACTGTCTTTCTCTACCACGCAGCGACGACGCCTTTACTTAAAATTCCAATTCCTGGCGCGCTCATTGGAATGTCAAACTTGTCTTTCCGGTTACAAAATATGTTACTCGGCTGCTGAGTCCTTTTATTGCTCCTAGAATCCCTTAATTCCAGTCCCTAGAGTTCAGGGACAAGAGCACATGACGTATGTTAACTTCTCAATTTATGGCTACGTTTAGAACGAGGCTTCCTTCTACTGTGAGGATTTCCGTGGCGATCCATTTTATTCGAGAGTTCGGCATTTATAGATTCCGTATGCCCATTGTGAGAGGTGCAGCACCTGGTGGAAATAATGCGTTACTAACCAGTTAGTGTTGGGAATTGGAATCGTGCGCTCATTCTTGCAGCACGTTTAACAAAACAAAATTTGCAACATGAGTTGCGTGAATACAAAACAACATTGGTTCCATCAATGTGCAAAAAATCCAGAAAGATATTACGTATCATGGTAATGTAACAAATGACAAATTTGATATATCCCACTCCTGACACCAGCGTGACAAGTCCAGTCCAATTTTTTTCTGTCACTTTATTTCCTCTAACTGAATATGGAACATAGTCTTTTGCGATATTGCAACTCACAGCTGGTCAGCTCTCGTAACTTTAACACACAAATTTCTTTCAGTTCTCCCTTTGGCTCACAATAGCTAACTCTGACGATACGATCACTCAACACTCATTAGCTACTTCGCGGTCTTCCTTTCGACTCGACGATTCTCGCACGATGACCGTATACACGCAGCTGACACACACACAGACACAAGCACTAAAACTGTCTTCTGCGACGACTCATATCTGTATCCACGACTTACTCGTTTGGACGCCCCACCTCCTTATATAGCGAGGATGACGTAAGACGGCCCTTTCTTGAACTTCACCTTTTCTAGAACCTCTACAAATACGCCGGCCACTGCAGACTTCTTGAAAAATCTCGAAAACCCCTTTGGTTCCTCCACTCATAGTTGTCACGTGTTTGCTCGCGTGAGTGGTCTGGGGCCGCTTGAGTTTGAGCGCCTTTGATACGCGCCGCACTTGGTACGTGGTGTGAAGTAGCTTGTCCCCAACCCTCCTTTGTTGTACACCGCGGCCGGCATCACTGTATTTATTACCGCAAAAATTCAAAGGAGTGCTGCTATACAAAGAGAGTATGCCGGACAATAAATGTGCAAGTAGACTTGAAGGTTTTATCCCTTAAGAGTGGAAAGGGTCGCTGAAAATGACTAATGTTCCTTGTCTTAGAAACATCCGGAGCAGAGCCCAAGATATTGTTACCACAGTGAGAGTGAGATCCTCAAACATCTTGGGCTCCTGTCCTTAAGGCGAGCGAGCTTATATGAAACACTGAACATCATAAAATAAATATACTAACAAATACTTAAGAAGTAACGGTCTACAAGTCCGTGAAGAATTTTGCGGAGTAGTAGACAACTTGCAGCAACAGACGCATAGATGTAATTGCAAATGATTCCAATTCTTCAAAAGAGCCGTTAGGGAACTTAATTTCTGAATGGAATCTTATGACAGCCAGCCGCAGGACGTTCATAGAGAAACTAAATCCGTATATGAGCTAAACTTCCCATACTGTAAAGACAAGTACAACCTCTCCGACATAAGGCTTATTGGCTTAACGACTGGTGCCAGGGGCACTATCCCTGGACTTTGGTCGTGAACTTGTTATCGGGGAAAAAGTCATCCTAGGTATAGTTACCACAGTACTAAAAGCTTCTGTACCCATTTTAAAAAATCACTTGTATAGCTAATATTTAGGTATTTGTTAATACAGTTTCTATATATTCTAAGTGACTTTGTGGCACTCTTATAATAATTGTAAACTCATTTTAGTATGCTTCTTATTATTCACTTGATTTGTTACTAATATGCTTTGTCATTACGTAAACCCTCATTGGGAAACCAAAAGGAATTAAGTTTATTTTTGGGTAAAGCAGCAAGTAGTGCAGTTTAAAAGGACTAAGAATAATACATGAGTGCAATCAAACAGCAACCTAAGTCTATAATATTTAAAAATTGTGTTAATTATGGAATGTTAAGTGCTAAACTCAAATAAAATATTGTGAACGGATAAATAGAAGCATTACATAGTGCAAATTGAATTTGTATGCAGCACACACACCTCAAGTAGAAATTGTTTAACATTGATGTCTCCAATGACATTGATATTAACATACAGTATATATCCAAGTTTGGAACCTTAGGTAATTGTTATTATTATTATTATTATTATTATTATTATTATTATTATTATTATTATTATTATTATTATTATTATTATTATTATTATTATTATTATTATTATTATTATTATTATTATTA
>CM060964.1:85321929-85334429 GCA_030765045.1 Tenodera sinensis | reverse complement strand
GAGAAGGGAAACTTCCAGAAAGTGTAAGTTATCTGTGTATCACGCTCCTGGTGTTTACCCTGGACGAAAAATTATTTTCTTGTTTAACGACGCTGTCAATTGCCAGGATCACATCAGCGTCGCCGGTGTGCCGTAATTTTTTCCCGCAGGAGTTCTTTTACATGCCAGTATATCTACTGACATGGAGCTGTCGTTTTTAAGCACACTTAAAAACCATCGGTCTGGGCCGGGTTGGAACCCGCGACCTTGGGGTCCGTAGGCCAGCGTCTAACCAACTGAGCCACCCAGACAGACACCCTGGACGAAGCCTCTACATGTATTTAACACTGCTTACCTCTCCAAATGCCAGGCACTGATATCGCGATAAGCTTGGGTCACATTGTTTCAAATAAAAATATACTCGTATAATATGTGATAAAACTCATTGCAGCCTGTTGAAGATGCTCCAGTATGAAATAAACTTCATCCTTTCAGCAGTTCTGGAACATTAACCCAAATAGCCTTTTTAATGTGAACAGTAACTAGTTGAAAGGAATAGGCAATGTGTGATTAATCCCGTAGTTTGCAAGCGCTAATATACCTTGTATTAGCCGTTTAAAGCTAGGGAAACTATAGAATAACTTCTCCAGCCAACGCGACTCAAAAGAGATGTTCATCTTGCCAGGCAATCATTAATCACTGTACGGTTGGTGTCTACGGATTTTGTATTTTTCCTCGCCGGAAGCGTAGCCAAGAAGTCTACAAGTTATTCCGTGTTGCACTTAATAAAACAAAATATGGATTACGGCTTCTGTAGCTTCTGCAGGATATACGCAGCACGGAATCCTGTTTAATATTTGGCAGGATTTTCCAACGAAAGTAAGTTTGTGGTGGATTGCTCCATCTAAGGGTATAAGCAAATAAATAAACAGCTCTTTCCATCTGCTAATATAACACAAAAACCAATGTAACAGTGTTTCTAAACAGCAGGGTTCATTTTTATGCACTCTTTGATTAATTTACCTTTCCCTTGGTTATTCATAGGTTAAGTCATGTTTATAAAATCATCTCTCAATACCGATTGTAATAAACGTGAGTGATTGGTAAGATTAATGCGTCTATAAAGAAATAATTGGGAGATATATAAATAATTGCAGAAATAAATTATTTTGATACATTAAAATCAATCCATAGTATAAGCATTACTCGCAAGTTATCAGGGGAGAAAAGGTCGTTAACCAGGCAATTTAAGTGTTCAGCAAAAGCAATTAGTGATAAATAGGGAATACGTGCTTTGGCAAATAAATATTTTTTTTCTGCTTGCACAAATATGCTTACAAAAGGGGAAAAGACTGAATAAAGGATCATGAGCATAGATATCAAACCTTATTTCACATAAGAATACATATTTTGAAGGAAAAATATGTAAATAATATTTTCAGATACTCTTCCATAAATACACAAATTTGAATTAGTCTTTTATCTTTTCTGTTATATATCCAGAAAATTTTTAAATTTGTGCTATTATAAATATATACGATATATTTGCGAATGGCTTGTATTGTATCGCAAGTATCGGAGAATATTCACCGTATCATGATGCCTAAATAAATAGAAGAGATTGGGCCATCATAAACAACCTTGCTGGCAACCTGGCTACTCCCTATCTGCTATCTGTATATTATATTTCATATATGCTTATACTGCTAGACCGAGCGATTGCGATCAAGAGTGGGAAAGATGCATACAGAGCGGTACCGCGTTCCTTCTTCAGTTCTTATGAATAACTGTTTAGTTATTGTGCGTTCTGAAATCATGCCGAAGGTTAAATAAAGTGCTAAATCGCATCTTCAGCAATACGTAGACGAATTTAAAAATGAATTTACCACTGACAATAAAGTTTTGTTTTTCCAACGAAGTCTCAAAACAGTAAATGCAGATCAGCGTTCACTCAACAAGTCACTCAACATTTATCAGCAAATAAACACATTGCTGCTGCAGCTCGTGAAAATTCATGACAGTTGTTAGGTGAACCGGTTTCTTCAAGAGTAGGGCAATCGAAGTGTTCCAAGTATTATTTAGATTTATGCAGAGCATTTATTGCAGCCGACGTCCCACTCAAAAAAGTATATAATATTCAACTTAAATTTTTGACCAAAATATCGACGTTGAGCCTCCTGAAGAAACAAAATTAAGAAAGAACTACCTTTCTAAATGCTATGATGAAGCTTTGCAACAAATCAGGGCAGCATGTGAAAATGAAAAACTTTGGGTCAGCATCGATGAAACTCGTGATTAAAGTTTCAGGAAAATAGGAAATGTTGCTGTCGATGTAATAAAAAATGACTAAATACGAGGAGAGCAGTCATATTTAGTGACGTGGAAAGAACTATCTGTAGCAAATAATGTAACAGCTGTGAGGTTATTCAATGATACGCTGCATAAGATATGAACAAATGGTATGAAATACGAAAATGTATTACTCTTTCTCACGGATGCACAATACATGAAAAAAAAAAAGTGATGTCCTATCCGTGGGCTTTCCTAAATTGATTTCTGTCACTTGTGTAGATCATAACCTACATAGATTATGTGAATGTATCAGAATCCTATATCCCAACGTGAATAGACTTGCATCAAATGAAAAAAGAATTCCCATCCTGTTAATTCTCCGTTGATCGCTAAGGCCTGGGAGACCCATACGTTTATTTAAATGTTCTAGTTTTCAAACGAACGCACCTATGCAATCTCCGGACTGGGACTACATCTAATATTACACTTTACTTTGTTTGGCGGAGCGACAAGCTTATCTGATTTTTTTTTTTTTTTTTTTTTTTTTTAAGCATTGTCGGTTTTTTGGGACTCCCAGTGTGTGTATATATATCAGTTTGGAATAGATGGACAATATGGATTTCAATGGAGAAATGTAGCTTCGCAGTTTTAATATCCTTTGAGATAATCAGTTTATATGGACTTTAGTTGCTAGACACTTTGCAGCGCTGTGTTCCTCCACACTGTGATCTTAACGCTGGAGATAAAGTGCTTCTTCGGGAAACTCATTTCTCCATGATAATAAGTTTATAAAGAAGACATACTCCTGGGTATAACAGTGTGGAGATGAACATATGTGGTACCGGCGATGATACCGCATGGGAAATGTTGATATGGAGACCTGCAAACGTAGGAAGACATGATATCCCGAGGGTATGTGAGATGATTGCAGAGCTGGTGAAAATGTCATAGCATGTTCAGTGCCTTTACCCTAAAGGCATTTACCGATGCCTAACTGAAGTTATATTATATCGCTCATACTTTCCCCAGGATTTGATTTTGAGACCAACGGAAATCGCATGAAGGTGTGACAAAGTGTGGATTACAACTACACCACTTTGCAACGAATTAAGATGTTAAACAAACAAAATAAGTAAAACCTGGATTTGGAAGAAATATCACATATATTTAACTTTTTTCTTTTTAGAGCTATCTCTCAAAATTGGGAGTTTTAGAAGATAACGTGTTTACTCGTTTAAATAAATGTCATTGCTTGCTTCTGCTGAAATTATTTTTTGTCCATTAAGATGTACGACTTTAGTGTAATTATACACTCCTTTTCCAATCTTCTTGTTGTCATTCAATCATCAGAACTTTAAGATAGCTGAAATTAAATATAGGTACTAAGCAAATTGTCCAATGAAACTGGAGATTTGCGTCCTGCTCAGTTAACTGCAGCTCTTTCAGTGGTCAGCTCCTTGTCTTGACTACACGCAGTTCTTTAGACAGTTGGCTGCAGCTGTCGTTAGTAATAACTGCTGTATTTAAATTCTATTTTTCCAAATTGTTTGAAGACCAAACGGTCCAAGTACTAGGATCTCAGCAGGCAAATTCTTTGATTCCCAGGATCTGCTTGGCCATGATAGTAAAGTAGTAAGAGTAATTTTTTGTAATGTTTAACGCTCGCTTTTACTACATACGGCACCGCAGGCGGTAACACTGACGATACATGGAATGAAGATGAAGCACCGGTGGAATGAGATGTTGGGGGAAATCGGAGAACCCGGAGGAAACCCGACCCAGCGCCGCTTCGTCTACAACAAATCCACATGCGGTTGCCTGGGATTGAACCCGGGCAGCTTTGGTGAGAAGCGAATAGTCTAACCACTCGGCTACGGCGGGGCCGCAGCAATTTTATTGATACCCACTTATAACCCCATAGAAAACAAATCAGATAAAATGAGCGCAAAATTGGCCATAAGTATCGGCCAAATATTACTTTATGTAGCAAAAAAGAGACACCATGGGCTGAAGCATTGAAGTGGGAGAGCGACAGATGTGGTCTTCTGATGATCCGCAAATCTCAACTCAAATTGTTATATGAGGCAAAATGACCAGTTCTGCCTAAGAAGAGGAGATGTAGGTTTAAGGGCACTCAACTTCGTCATAAGCGCCCACCAGTTTTGCCTAAATGCCAATAATCCTTCCGATAGTTTCCTTGTGTCTTGGCCTCTGCTCTATTGAACATCTGCTGCACACTAACGGATCAGTTGTGAAACACATCTTGGCGTACTTAGACTTTAGACTGGTACTTCGACAGCTGCTAACTTGTGTGAAACTGGTAATTGTAATATTTCTGTACTTTTAATTATAGTAAAATACGCTATATTTGTAAGATTTTAGAAGGAAATAGTGTATTTTAAAATCTGAGTTTTTATTATATCCATAACTTTGTCAGTTCCAACTAAACTAAAAACTAATTGAGAGGTGTCACTCTAGTATCTTCGTACCTACAGCGGCTCCACTATAAGTCGCAAAGATTGAAATGTCTTTTATAATTTAAGCTTGGGTTCCAATTTTTTAAAATTTTAGTTCCTATTTTTCGGTAAGTGTTCCTTATGATCTCAAATTCGCAACGGTATAGCTAAGAATCGCAAATAATTAGGTTAATTTTCATACAAACAACCCCACATTTTCTACCGAATATAACTAAGCTACAAATGTATCAAGAAATACACTTAAAATGTTGTGCCTATTTAAAAAGTGGGCTTCGTAAGTGTTATGGTCTGTCTTGAACTTTTGGAAGGCTCACTATAAAAATTAGTCTTAATCTGTACCGACATTTAACTGAATTGGATTTCAATAAATCTATCTCCCACTTCCTATATGGAACGGTTCACGAGTAGTTTCGTGATTGCTATTGGATAGAATAAGTTAAGCAGTCTGCACTAGTCAATGTACCTGAAATGTGTTAAACGCTCGCAAAACTAAACTCTGGCTGCGCCACTGGCTATGATACTCTTGTAACGCGGTAGTAGTGTTGAAATATTACATTTATGGTTTCCTGTCCTTCTGAGCAGCGAAGCTATAATACATTAACTGTTGTGGACATTTAGTGACAGTAGTAGCTTAGTGGCGCGCCCTGGTAGAACACCGTTTGGCGCACGGGATCTAATAGGTCCTCGCTATATCGTTGTGCTTAAATGCTTGCATTTTTTAGTTGCATTTTTCCTTCATTCCGATGTTTAGCTTCATTTAGCTTAAGTGCACACGGCTTTTATTAGATTGATCAACATAAATCTTTTAACATCAGTTTTGCAGAAACACCACAATGACATATTAATTGTTAATGATATGTTAAATCGTAAATAACGTTCATTTCGCGTGTAAATATCACAAGGAGTTAATTTTGTGGTAAATCGTAAATAAACAATGACTTCACAAGTGGTGTTTCAATTCGCGTTTAATCGCGAGTAATCGTTGGTAATTATGCGGACAGTCGTAATAGAATTTATTCTGAAACCTTTTTATTGCGTATTGGCGTTTTTCGTGTCATCGCGATCCACCAAAAAATTGTGTCCCTACCGAACGTCATTCTTGGAGCTAAAGAAACCAACAGATAAGGCTGTCGCTCCACCAAACAGTCAAGTAAGGTGTAATATTATATGACCTGGTCAGGGGATTGCATAGGTGGGTTCATTCGACAACTAGAACATTTAAATAAACGTAGGGGTCTCCCAGGCCCTTAGCGACCAAGGGGAAAACACCGTTATTGGTTTTTCAGAATTGCATCCTCCAACATGTTTAGATACAGCTAAAACTAATGATTTCAAATCATATGTAATAGACAATTGCCTTCTTTCTGAGCCCGGGTTCAACGCACAGTATTGAGTCAACGGCACTAAAGAACCCACGTCAATATAATATACTGAAAAGTTGAAACCAATAATTTATCCAATGTACAAGTGCAGTGAACCAGCTGAAATAGTAAGACTTATGACGTGACAAACACTTATTTTCGGGTGACAGTTATAACTATCGCAGTTACAGTGCGTTAGCAGTTACATATAACGGTTACCAGTAACGATTAAGTAATTTATTTGCATGATAAACACGTTCGCAGTTATATTAGTTGAATGGCTACCACTAACGATCATACTAAACAGTGTGGATTGTACAGGTAAGCTGAACTATGGCTGACAGAAAATCTATTACGGATTGCAGGAGGAGCTGGTCAACACAAAATCCAATCAGGGGCTTGCCAGGCCTTGCTAAGTTGTATAATTAAACACGTTGTGAAATCACACTGTAAATCAGGTGATTTAAGTATAATTTGCACCCAAAATATTTATGATCAACAGGAAGGAGTATAGTAATAGTCTTTATGTGCGGCCATTGAATTTTGCGTCTCCCGAGTATGCGATCCTAAGTACAAGCATCACGTTCTGCGGACGTACGAAACATGGAAGCATATCACTGAGAATATCAACATGACTGAAATTAAGGGTATAATAACTTGAATATTCTCGTAGCTTGTTAGATAAATCATGGTAAATATATTTTAAAAGGCGATGTTGCTAGAGAAGAGAAATATTAACGCCCAAATTTCATAGCAGTTGAAGATTATCTCAGTAGCTAACTATATTTATAGCAAAGCGGATAATTAGCAAGCATTTCTCTCTCCAGATGACATTTTAGACCCACAATGCCACCCATGGTCTCTTGAGGAGGACACTGCGCTACGAGACCAGGTAATTGGTTCTCGCTAACTGATACCAATGCACATGCAGTGAATAATTTCAGCTATAGTAGGTTAACTATCTTCGTTACTTTAGTGACTGCTATTGGGACAACTAGTCAACTGACTTCGTTGCTATGGTAAGTGCATTAGGTAACTAATTATAACCTATTCGTGGTATTTGCAACCACTAACGCATAGCTGGCTGGTGTCTGAGGGCTTCATTACACTTTTGTTGCAACAGCTTTTCTCTTAAATCAAGGTACAGAGTTGCTGGATAAGTTATATGCATGTTAAGGCTCAGCTGCTTAGCTATAATTTCACACATAGCTGTTAAGTGTCACTGGCATTGCCTAGAGTCCGTAGGAAGATATTGCAACTGTCATTTTGTACTGTGATTGCTGCATTGCTTCACAGTGAAGTCATACTTCTACTTTTTGGAGTACAAAGACAAATTTTAGCAGGTCTTTTAGGGGAAGATTTCTTCTACAGATTGTTAATTTTGTGAAGTATGGCAGCTTCGGTGTACTCAGGGCACGTAATTTATTTCTTGGCAATTATATGAGATGTTGATGTTTCCACTTTTGATTTGAAGAGAATTTAATGTGAATGTCTTTTTCTGACATATATGACTCCTTCTCTCTGAAACTATTAAATGGCTAAGTTAAGTTTTAAGATGAAGAAAAAATTAAAGCAGCAATGCAGATAATATATACCTACACATATTGCATAACGATGTATCGGTGTACTTACAAGGCTTTCATCTACATCTTTCATCATTTCAGTCTGAAATCTTAAATACTTTCCGAAGTAATGGATTATGAACTTCACAGATTTATCATTGGTGGGATAGGGATCCAAACTGCCTTTTAAAGTTTGTCTGCGAAAGTCGGAAAGTCAGCCTTGTGCTATGCTTCTACCTTGTGATAAAATAATTAGTGAAGTGCATATGTGCACAAATTAAAGTGCATAAATGACGCACTATTAAATTAACCTACGAACATTAAGCAAAAAGTGAACCCCCTTGGCATAATTAACAAACGGGAGATAGAGATGTCTGTCATAGAATGTGTATCCAGAGAGCAGAGGCATTTCTTGTACAAGGGGAACAAAGCTGATGAAAATCATAGTAGGAGAGTCGCTGCAATCAGATAACCTGATATAAACTAATATACAGTATGAGCTATGGAAATAATTTGGAAAAAAAAAAAAAAGACAGATTGACTTCTGTTTCCCCGACATCGTAAACTTGGCAGCTGAATTGAAAACTTATAGTATTAAAATGTGCCTGAGCAAAGAATGTAATAGAGAATGTTATGAACATGTTACAGATGATCAATGATAAATCGTCAGAAATTATGGCTGGGTAGTTTTCTTAAATGCAATACTTTCCTGACATCCCATAGGTATTCTACTCTTAGACAGTAATTTCTGCGAAGTAATTTCGGTGCAAACAATTTTATAAAAATTATTATTTTTTCTTTCATTTAAAATTTTAACTGTACTAGTGACTTACTAAGCCTTTCACATAATTTGCTTTATTCACCTCAGGAGTAACATCTACCTTTACAAAAATTTTCAGTTTTACAAATAATATAAGTGCATATTCTTGTAATTAACTCTGGTATCTGGTTTCATTTATACAGTCGTAATATCCAGAGTTGTCGTCAAAGACTATGGTGTAACAGATGGCGCAAAAAGATTAATAAAGGTGATAGAAATAATGCTCTTATCTAGCATAGTTTCCCAGATTTCCTATGGGTAAATATTGATTCCTGTGTAACGCTTCTGTGTACACAGCTTTAACTCAGAGTGTAACTCTCAGATGTTCTTGCCAAACAAGCTACACTTCCAAATTGCTCTTTCGTCATTCCAAGCATCGCGCAGCCAGGTATCCTGGGATTGCAGATCAACTTCAGATTACGGAAGGGTTGCTCAGGAGTGCTTGATATGTGTAGTGTAAACATCACGCGGTTACATTACTTCAGACTTCGAAAAAACAATACTCTAGCATCATAATGCTATGCAGAGGACTTCAGCCAGTTTCACATGTTCAAATATATTTTTCAATTCAAGAGTTCACAAGAAAAGTTGTAAAATTTTGGAAAACGTTTGACAACACTGGACCAGATTTTACAAGACCTGGAAAGACATCGAGTTTCATAAATACTCGTATACATTTTCACTTTGCCTTTTTGCCCAACTGAAACCACTAGAACACACTGATAATTTGCCACGTGCAATGTCATTTACTATTAGTGTCATTGTATAAAAATTTACAATATAATATTGTTCTTTACTTAATGACATACCAGTTTTTACTATTATGTGCCTTGAAACTACATTAAATATTCATGAATATAATGAAAACAACATGAATTTATAGGTTAACAATACTATATAACATTGTATTTACTTCGGAAATTTGCTTGGCAATTTCATTTGTCCTCGTCTTCATTCTGTTGTGAAAATTCATGGCCCCACAACGTGCAGACCCGGTCAACTTGCATACGGCATCCTTTGTTCAGGTAGCCATTTTTGTTCGCTTTTCGCTTTCATGTAGCAGACTATATATATTAATATTAATAATAATGTAATATAATTATTATAATATAATATTATATATATTATATTCTTGGATACTCTCTCAAAGTGATAGAAATGCAGATATATGCCCCCACGTTGTACCTGTTTGCGACTGTCTCCACTTCGCATGCCGCTAATCTGTATCATCAGTTTCCTGCTCTTCACGTTTGTCTGCTACGACCAGCGGGAAGTTTAATTAGCTTAAAAATTGAAAGAAGTTTCTCACATTTCTATAGCTTGGACAGCAGTGGACCCTGGGTTTCTTAGTACAGGATGTAGCATGGGTCTCAAATGGCTGTTACGCACCAAGAATTAATGCAAATTCACTTTTTCAAATGTGAGCAAATATATTACTCAGTGCAACAATCAAGAAATATGTCAAACTTTACTGAGCTATAGCGGAACTAAGCACTATTTCATGCTCTAATACAGGGCCGACAAGATGAGCACTGGAAGTGTGAAATGCTTTACCCCTACAATCATCACTCCTTGTTTCCTGCTGTCTTGCGGGTAAACAAATAGGGGACGTGTGGCACAGGGGTGGCCATTCACGTTTCGGGTGAAACGTCTTTAGTGACGTGATCAAATGCATACTTTTGAACTCAAGAGTTGGCTAGGAAAGAAAAAGAGAGTTGACACTAGAGAAAATGAGTAAAGGACATACACAATGCTAGACGGCTCATATTGGCATTGTGTGAGGAACAGCCCTCTCACCACATTACTGGTGTAGTAGTTCTAGCCAAACCTTAAGTTGACACAAGCAGTTCTATAGAAAACATATTTGTTACCTTTGTTTGGTTTTGTTAACACAACAGTTGTTATGCAGTTCCCTGATACTACTAGAGACATTTAAAAGTTTCTATACTGTATTAACAAAAATAAACGTTCTTATTCATATGAAAAGTGTACTGAAATTGTTTGCAATGTACATTTAGTAGATAGTGGCGTAGTCATAATAATACTCCCCTAGATTATACGGTTGAGATCCTTGCTGGTTTCTTTTTAAATATTAGCGTTTCAATGTCTGGCTGCAAACTACATAGATGCACTTAAATTGTAGAATACATTGTAAATGTTTATCCGTAGCAGGCTCTTGTTCAGTGTCAATATGCTAAACATGTTCATACTGATAAGTAATATAAAACATGGCCAGTAATTTTCTTGTAAAAAGGCACAGCTTGGGAAATCTTTTCGGCAGTGATGTGCGCAAATCCAAACCAAGTTCTCCTGATTGCGCAATAATGTGTTGCTTTGAAGGTTAATTCCAATTGAAGTTCATCTTGGGCCACCAAAAGTTCATATGTAAATAGATCTTTAATATCAGTGGTTTCATCTATGGCAGGGGAAAATGAACAAGAAGTATTTCTTCTCCCAGTCCCAATTATCGTCGTTCACTCATGCCGCATGTGCAGCCACCATTGTTCTCTTTACATTGCCACGCCACTATAGCCAGAAACAATCGGTTTTTCTGGCTCTATCTGGTTGTTGAATAAACGTAGTGGGGACCAAAGGGATGGTAAATTCACACCTTGATTGTCTTGCTTTACACACCTGCTCTAAAAGAAGCGGTAAAATATTTAACTTCATTAGGTGATGTTTTCCATGTGGCAATTACTCCAATATTGTCCTTCATATGTTTTCGAGTGAATTTTAGCACGTGGATTTCGTATTCACGCTGTGAAACAAACATTTAAGTGCTCTGAATCTTACGCAAGCGTTATTATTTATACATTTCTCCCCGAATTCTTCCCGTCTTCTCACTAAACGAAATTTTGCGCCTCTGATTGTGTCCCTATTTTACGTCATCTCAAGTAACACTTGGTTGGCTAAAGTATTTATAACATGTTACCATTTCAATATGGAGACGATAGCTGTCAGATAGATGCGTTCCTGCGAGGCTTTCAATCTGATGTCCTCATGTTTGTTACCGGACAATGCAACAAAGACTTTCTCCACATCAAAAACTGTAAGAGATATAGGCAACTCTGGGTCACAAAGCTAAGTTGCAGCTGGGGATTTTATCTCTTTTAAAACTCAAGACTTGGCTTCGTATAACAGAACCACAAAATCTTTTACACATATTCATTATAAATGCCTTTAATTAAATTGTTCACTGAAGTTAATAAAGGATTACACTGACTACAATAAGCAACTGACATATAAGCATATACATACAAATCATCTGAGAGACATTACACTCTTGAGATACGTGTACTGAAGCTGAAATTCGGATATTTATGGGACAAGAATGTATCGAGTGTATCTCTAAAGGTTTCTTTGTTTTTCTACATATATAGGGTTTCTGGTATATATACTGTGACAATTTGACAATCCAGCGAGTCCCACTTCTGATATCAGTGTAACAAAATGATAAAATAAGTCCAGTTACCTTTCTATCATTTTATTTTTCTTCCAACGTTTTTACACAGACTATTGATATTAACACAGTCTACAGTCTTTCGTAATATTACAACTCACAACTGTTTACTCTTCGAAACCTTGAGTCAGTCCTTTCACTGTCTTCCTTCACTTATTCGGCCTCTCAAACACTACCTAAAACTATACAATCACTCGACACTCGTTAAGACTTCATCACTTTAACGTGACGTATATCACAGCGACAGTACCACCGCACGCATGCACAGAGAGATAGATAGATAGAGATAGAGAGAGAGAGAGAGAGAGAGAGAGAGAGAGAGAGAGAGATAGAGCGAGAGAGAGAGCTGTCTCTTACCGACACACTGACCAACTCATGTCTGTAACTCACTCCTCTGGTGTTTTCCCGCCTCTTTATACGGCAAAGATGACGCAACATGAATAGTTCTCGACTTTTACAAGAATGCCGGGCTCCGGATGCCCCTCGAAGGTTGCAGTAATCCTTTGTTATACACTGCGCTCATTGTTAGCAGTCGGGTATACAGAAACA
>CM060964.1:85291929-85316929 GCA_030765045.1 Tenodera sinensis | reverse complement strand
TCCATAATTTAGTGCATCTCTGCCAATGTAGGCTTACCAGACAGTTCTACTTCAACGGTACAATTATTAATAACTTCATCTTTCGCTCTACCTCCTGGATATGACGCACGACTACCCATTCCTGATCAGTGCAATAGAAGCCACAGAATGGGTCACATCTTCAGTATGCCTGGGACAACATTTTGGAATAATTATTTTAACTACGCTAAGGTTGTGTAATACAAAGGTTCGAATTTTTACCAATGTCAGTAATGTGCTACTTTAATAATTGCCTAATGTTTGAAGGACAGTTCAAGCAATGCCAATTTTTACCTTGTTTAATTACTATATAATTGTCTTCCTTTTTCGGAACATTAACTCTGTACGTAATGCATACTTATTACAAGGTAAAAGTGAAGAAAGGTACCTGCTTATCTGGAGTGGTTTATCACGCTTTCTAAGGTAAGTTTGTGCAAGGTATAAAAAGGGATTAATTAACTAAAATGTAGGCTTTAATTGCAATATGTGTGCAGCAGAGGGAACGAAGGTGAGAAAAAGTGAAGTCAGCACTTAATTACCTGAGACATGTTCAATCAGTGAGGCTGTTGAGACCTCTCTGGAAAGATGGCAGGTGATAAATGGACGGATACGGAAGCAGAGAGCAATAGAAGGTCGCCCACTATAAAGTAGGTGCAAGTCGTTATTACTTATCTGGTTTAAATAATCAGGAAAAAGACAGTTAAACAAGTTATGCCTGTATAAAACTTAGCTTACAGTGAAATCGAATCAGCTTTAAGTTAATTTTAGAATCTTGCGGTATGAAACATTTACGAGTCGGAAAAGTAAAAGACTGGCATTAACCTCCATCCACTCATATATTCTTAGAATCGCTCAAGTTCTCTTCTGAATTTGGTTCCTGGCAGCTGCTCTGTTTAATCAACAACAAAAAGAACAAGAAGAACAAGAACAAGAGTAACAAGAAGAAGAAGAAGAAGAAGAAGGATAACAAGAACAACAACAATAGCTACAAGAACAATAATAATAATAATGCCATAAATAAGTTTACACTGCGCAAAATTGCCAGTTAAAAAAATCTACTGTGTTCTACTGATTTTTTCAAATCAGTTCTCCTGCTTTTACTTCAACAGACCTGGTAGCACTGATTAAGATTCCAATATCAAATGTTAGTTTATGAAGAGTTCGAATTTATATTACTTTTGTTAATAATAAACGCATTAACTGGGCATTGATTGAGTGATGCAACTTCCCAAGAGCCCTGGACAATAGCTACTATAATATATTATATTGATATATTCAGTGAAGATGTAGCACCGGTGGAATGAGATGGCAGGGGAAACCGGAGAACCCGGAGGAAACCCGCCCCATCGCCGCTTCGTCCACCAAAATCCCACATGCGGTTGCCTGGGAGGACGGGCTTCGATCCAAGGCAAGGGATAAAGGAAGTGTCGGAGAAGAAGCTACAGATGGCCACTAGTAACTATGAAATACACGAAGCATACGGATTAGCAAGAATAAATGGAAGAAGAAACATTCTAGCAAAATTTACAAATACACATACAACTACAACATACTGAACCAGATAAAAAACTGAAAGGAACAATCATCTTTATCAACAAAGAGTTGTCATATGACCAGCAAATAAAGAAATTAATAGCACAGAGAAGAGGAGCAAAAAGTGAGGGGAAACAAACATAGATAAGAGGTTTACAATTATAAGCAGATGGACAAATTGCAGAGGAAAAGAGTGAATTAACAGACACTGTAGCGGAAATTCAAGAAGTGACGAGCCAGGAAATACAGAAAATTAACAATTCAGCCCAATCGCATTTCGAAGAATCGCTCAGACGGGAAAGACATGTCAACTCAAGGTCAGAAAAACGGGGAATTAGCAAGCGACAAGGTGACAGAGAAGAACGAGAAAGAAGCTATGATTGGGGACAATAATTCGACGGAGAAAGAAGATGGCGGGGAAATGAACATGTTATGAGCAAACCAAGGTACAGTGAGTGGAGCCGAAGATTGCAAAGGGGCAATTCCAAAGTCAAGTAGAAATAAACCGGGTAAACAGGAAGAGGTAGAGTATGACCAGGTGGATTGTGAGGACAGAGAGATAGGCATTACGTATGTGGGTAGATTGAAACGGAAGAAGGGCGAATAGAAAAGTCAAACTCTTATTTGGAAATATATTAAATAGAAAGGTGGATATCAGATAATGAACATGTGTTAATATATAGGAAGCCGAAGAAAAAAGGGAAATTCGTTATTTATGAAGTTCTCTCAATTTCGTATCCTTTTTGCGTCCATATCCTCATGGTTAAAATAGTTCCAGTTTCCTTTACTTAAATCGATGTTTATGTAAGAGTTGTTATAGATTTCTATTGAGAACAACGGCGGCCTTTATATCGGTGTATTTTGAAGAATGTCTACTATAAGAAATGATACCTAAAGCGCGTTTCACCCTTAGAAGACAGTACACATTAAATGGAGCGCAGTGTTGCAACATGTGCTAGTTGCGAATCTTTCTCCGCGAGCGACTCGAGGTGGCCGGAGTCCTGTACTTAGTCCTTCAATTGCTGCTTGACGGACACTTTTAACTTTGGTATCCCTCCACGCCTTTGTTACTGTATGACCTAAATTTACAAATGACTCGTCTGTATAAACAACTGATTTCCCCTGGTCCCTAAACCTTTTTACGTCTTTTAGATATTTATGTCGCCATCTGATGATATCGATATCGTCTCTTTCTATTAATATGCACCTGTTACCCCTTCTTTCATATTCCAACCCCAAATCATGTAAGAACCGACTAAGAGTGGCCCTTGAGAAATTTGGTAGGGTCTCATCACTGTTGAATAGTGACAAAATTATATTCAGCATGGGTGGAATGTTTGCAAACTGTAGAGAATGAACAATTCGCCGCACTCCACCTTGCACTATTCAATCATATTGCGTTAACCTAGCGTTTTGTGTAGTCCCGCCCTTTTTGCTTTCTTTTTCGATGGCGTTCTTAGAGGTCCTTTCATTAGTTCCTTTTTAATCATACACACTACTGCTTCTGAACACCCGATAGCCTTAGCTGTTTCTTTTACTGCCTTACACGCATTTTACTTCAAAAATAATCTAACACATTCCTAATTATTTGGCGCTCCTTACTTCTTAATTTACCAACATATCGTCTCTTCCTAGCTTCCCCCTCCATAATTACAAATATTTACAAAAATATTAAACAAATAACGCAATAACAGCTCACAGTTACACACACGACTTCTTTCGAACTAATGTTAGTGCTGCTCCTTATACTCCATACTGTCTTCTGTGTCAGGCCTGACGCTGAATAGATGAATACCTTTTGTTTGCCTTACTGGATAAAAGAAAGAGGTTACTGCTTTTTGGTTTATTTTAATAACTTTCTCCAACCTTCCTCAGCATTTGTTCTCGCTGGTTCCCTGATGTAAACTCAATAATAAAAAAGTTTCACACTGCGTAACTTTTGCAGTGCACAGATATAAAATTTTCCGAAAACATTTCATTTTAAAAATTATAACACTTAACTGGGTAAACATAGAGAATTCAAAGTGGACAGGTAGTAGCACTATGGTATACTCTACCTAAGAAAAAAATATAGATGCATTCTAGCAGTTAGTTTGTTAGTTAGTGCGTGATGAGTATAGAAACAGCAAATATCGGACTTCTATTGAAAAAAAACGTTTTCTGAAGATATTTGGGCCTATAGAAATGTATAATGACTCTAAAAAGGATATAACCTGATAGAGAAAAAAATTCTGCATAGGATAATGTGTTCAAATCTGAAATTTATAACAAATGAATATTTATAGCATGCTATTAGGAATCTGGCAACACCGCGAGGGTAGAAAAGGACGCGGCTAATGGCAACTTGTATGCGCTAGATAGAGACAGAGATGTCCCATTTAACTCCATACTGTCTTCTAAGAGTGGAACGCTATATAGACAGATACGCTACATAGAACCTTTCTTGATATTAATGGAGAATCATCTTCTGTAAGTACAACTTGTGCTTCTTAGCCTGTCCCTTGGGAGAATAAACTACTGGCGTAGTTAAACTGTCCTGCGAGACTCGTTGCTTCCGAAAGGTGAGTTGATAGTATCTTCTCACTTTAACTGGAAATATCCATTAGCAACAAGATAGGTGTTATTAATTTCCCATTTTATGGAACAGAATGGTGATTTTGATAGTGTGCATGGACGCGTAAATTAATTAACTCTAACCAGTGTGAGGGAGAACAATACAAACTCCGGATGATGAAACTATTGTGGACATCGTTGTTAGGGGAACGAAGGCGAGATATGAACTTTGGATTAAAAACAAAAATTTTCTATTGGGGTGGCAGATTGTATGTAGATTTGAATGTTGTTATTGATGCTTTTATTGTACTTTACAGTCATTTTATTTTTAGTGTAATCACTGTAAACCGCCCCCCCTCCCACAGCAAGCAATTGGATAATTTAATTTCTGTGTACATAGAAGTCTACGTTACCTGCCTTCCAGATATACGAGCTCACTGGTATCTTACTACACGAGAGAACAAACTGTAGTAATACTGGGTCTACTTTTCTCAAACTGTAAGGATCAATGGAATATATTTTCGTTGTTAGTAGTGGACGTAGTATTTACCCACTGTTTGGACACATTAAGAGGTTCAATTTACGCTGATGAAACATTCCGCACTACTTCTATTAGTTTGTGTATACAGAGTGAACTACACCAAAATAACTCGAGAGATTGTAGGTATGACTGATATAAGTAATTTTAGATAGGCAATGTATGGTGCGCAACTAAACATAATATGGCTGTATGGCGTTAAACATATCAGATGCTGATAAGTCGTGTTGAAGAAAAGCCTGATGAAAAATTGGATTAGAATGTATTTAAAACCGCGGCCCGAGTACAGAAATAACGTTTTTCAGTTGCACAATAACAGCGTCCTCAAAATTTAATGCAACGAAGATCTCTCAAATCTGGGACTAATCACCTGACAGTGCGACACTGAACAACGATTAGCTGCCTGCTTACGTTGTGAAGCCTACTCTAGAGACGTTTTGTTGTTTGCTCTTGTGGCTAAATATGTAACGTCAAAGGCTGCAGTCACGAAGGTCGTGGGTTCGTTTCCTATCATACAATGACTATATTTTACCTTCTTTTGTTATTCCATATTAAGAAGAGCATTAACATTACTATCAATTCCTTATTTGGCTCACAGCAGAAATTTTGAATAGGGTACGGCAATCATTCCTTCACCGCTGTCAATTTTGCCATGAAAATTCAGGTCACAATTTTGAGCAGTACCTATAAAACTGACGTAAAGTTTTAGATTTTTTTTTTTTTTTTTTTTTCTTTTACTCCTTCTTTCATCCTTTAAACTGCTTCACATTCTGAAATGCAACATATGAACCTATTGAATAGGTTTCAAACTTTTTAGCAAGAATTGTAATTAATTGTACTGACATGTTGAAATGAATACATTGCATGAATTTAATGCATACATTGAAACGTAAAATCTACGTCAAAACAGCATTAATATGCTCTACTCAAAATAAAGAATAGAAGAAGAAAGTAAAAAAAGTGAACGAGACTCGAACTCTAAAACGATGACGACTTTAACGTTCCTTCCTTTCTGTGTGTTGCGCTCTCGAATGGCTGATATTAGTCAGTGGTGAGACAGCTATAACTTAGAAATTTGAACGAACAGGTCATAAGTCTCCTATGTCAAATTACTTGTTTAAGACATCTCCATATCCTCTGAAAATATTTCGGTGTAGTTCATTATCATCCTCTATACATACACACAGACACACATACACACGTCTTCGTGTATAATATATTCTTCTGCTACAAACTCTGACTCCCGCTCAGTAACGTTTAAAATAATGCTATGATGTATAGATTCTAAATAAAGTACGTTCTCTTGTTTTTTATGTTCGGCATGTCTGATATACCTTGACGACTGGCTGGTTTTTGCTAATTTCCTCTGCAACTTGTTGAACACTTTTACGTTTTTCCTTTCAGGATCACTTTATGGGGAAATCTCTGTATTAGTTCCTCCAAGCTCAATTGGGTGGATACAGTGATTGATATTTATAGACTATTGTACTGCTTCCGCGTCAAATGTTTCCACGTTTTTTCTGGTACAGATTGTGAAAAAGTCTTGACAGTCCAGGCCTTCTGAGGCAAACTGGCAAAACAGCAACAAGTAGCCCACTTTCATAATAAGCTCACTGCAATTTTATATACACTGATGGCTCTAAGGATGATCGCGGAGTAGGATGTGCTTTTATCCATGATCGGCAGAGTTTTAGCTTTCGTCTTTTAGCACAGTGCTCGATTTTTACAGCTGAGCTGTTTGGTATTTACCAAGCTCTTTTATATATTCATCGGCAAACCTCGCAGCACTGGGTTATTTGTTCCGACTCCCTGAGTGCTTTGCAGAGCCTGAGGATGCTGTACAGCTACCATCCGCTCGTGCAGCGTGTCCAGGACAGCCTGCACTCACTCGCTGGTGCTGGCATTAGCGTGTCATTTGCATGGGTGCCTGGACACGCAGGCCTTACAGGGAATGAGGCTGCCGATGCTGCTGCGAAGGCAGCAGTTTTAGGTCCCAGGTGTTACAGTTCTTGTGTTCCCTATGAAGACTTTCGCACCGTTTTACGTATTGCTATCCTTTCGCGGTGGCGTGCTAAGTGGAGTGCTGTTCAGGGGAACAAACTTCGGGAGGTTAAGCCCCTCCCGGTTACCTGGAGGACTTCCTCTCGCGCTTGTCGCCACGAGGAAGTAATTTTAGCTAGACTTCGTATCGGGCACAGTCGTTTTAGTCATGGTCACCTTTTATCTTCTGACCCGGCGCCGCTTTGTGATCACTGTAACGAGCCTTTGACGGTACGCCATGTATTAATTCAGTGCCAGTTTTTATCTCACTTTCGCGTGTCCCTAGGACTGCCGGCTACCCTGGTCGAGGTTCTGGCAGATAATTCCAGTGCTGTAGAGCGTCTCTTAAGATTTATTCGTCTCAGTGGTATAGGAGGTCGTGTTTAAACCGCTAGTTTTATGTTGTTTTTAGTTGATCACATGTGCAGTTTGCTACTTCAGTAGCCACATGTGGGTTTTAGTGTTAATTTTAGCTCTACTTTTAGCATTACTGGCACTGTCTTGGTGACTTTTTAATTCCCGTAACATTTTAGACAACAGGTTATCCACCTGTACTTTTTAAGTTTTTGTGTTGTTCGGGCGCTAATAACCCCAGCAGTTGTGCGCCCTAAAACATTACTACTACTACTACTACTTTCATAATAAGAGAAGCGGGATTCACTATTCTACCTGCTGTGAGTGCCATAAGTGCAATGATTTTTATATGTGAGAGGCTTTGGGTTCCGATAATATTTCTAGCCTCCTGGTTCCGCATCAATCTCACCATTTCTCCTTGCTCCTTCCCTGCGCATATGGCGTGTAACGACGTTTTACATAAACCATACATAGGTATGATTGCAGTTGTAGCAGCGGTATCATTGTAATTCAGCCCGAAAGAACACAGAAGAATGAAAGCCTTCAGAAAAGGAAAGTCTGGCGGATTATGAGCCTTTGGAAAGGGCAAAACACAATACTAGCACCCACTATACAGCATCTGTAGAAGAATGATATGCGTAGATCATCTACAACTCCAATTGGAACCTCGGGAGGTCCCCCAGGACAAGGACTTCATTGACCTCGTGCAGGTGGTCGTCGGCTAGCACAATGAGGGAACGCAGCCGAAGTACAAGGAGATTGATCTTCCTATAGTCACCTTAAAAGCAATAGCTTCTGCAACCCAATGGTTGAATTCAAACAAATCCCCTGGAGATCAAGATGTCGTGGCGCTCATTCTTCAGTACATTTCTAAAAGGACCGTCACCCACTTGACGCGGCTTTTCAATGCATGCCTACATCTTCGTCACCTCCCAACATGCTCAAAAATTGCAAGGGGATGTGTGTTCTGAAACCCGTCAAAGATCCAGTCCTGCCATGCAGTTACCGTTCCATTAGCTTAGTTCCAACCGTTTCAAAGGCGTTTTTAACGGATACTCCTAGCCTGCCTCACCCTTCCTTTCGAGGAAAAGCAACTCTTATCGGAACACTAGTTTCGTTGTCGTCAAGTGCACTTCATAACCATAAAGCTGCTGCGAATGGGCTAGAAGGCTGCCCTGGGCCTCCAAGAAAACTTCAACACAATCGCAGTGCTACTGGACTTAGAGAAGGTCTTTGCCACCATGTGGCATCAACACCTTTACAAACTCAGGTGGGAAAACTTCCATCCTGCCTATCTTGCACTGATAACAAACTTCCTTTAAGAACGCACTTTCGAGGTGAGAATGAAAAAACGACTTTCGTCAGTAAGAGGTATAGTGGCAGGAATCCCGGAAGGCAGTGTAATGTCTCACTTTCCTACGGAACGCAAGACTCTTAAGCTCCTGTATGCGGATGGGTCCCCATAATGGCACGGAACAAGAGTGCCCGCTTCTATTTACCTCCACCACAGCGTGGACTCCAGGCCATCGATCGATGGAGTGACAAGGGCGAATGGCCATTACTCCGGGGATGGGTTCTGTTCTTCCCTTGCCGAAGGTTTGTCGCTGGCGACCACTCTGATCACTGAGGTTGCGCTGGAGGCAAATCCACTCGGTTACCTCAACTCTGTCCTCCTCGATCGCAGACTGACATTCACTCCTCGCATCAGGGTAAGGGCCGGACTCGGCTAAGCTGCCCTCAGGTAGTTTCATCCTTATTCCGATCTAACATGCCCGCATACCTTAGGCTAAGCCTTTATCGGGCGATTATTACGCTTCTGATCTTATATGGCTGCAAAGTCTGGGGACCGGTTGTTCCAACTACTATTTGTAGGTTATAGACCTAGCAAATCTGCGCTAAGGATGATCTATAATATTGGGTGCAGGTTCTTAACACATATCGTGCACACCCATGCCTATGTTCTGTAAGTTGTAAGCATGGAGTAGGAAATAAACCGTACTATTTATAGTAAGCTCACCACCTACGCCAACCAGCTTGTGCACTCACTGGGTCGCTATGAACATAGAGCACCTCACAGGTGCTACCGCCTGTCCAAGGACATCTTGGGGCCTCCAGTGTGATAAGGCTGTCACTCCCATGTAACCCATTCCACAAGTTAAATAGCATTGGACCTGGTCTCTACTGAGAGGATAACTGGAAAGTAATGCCCTGGAAAGTTGCCCGTAAACGCAACCCCTTAAGCGCACTCCTGTTCCTCTTCCGGTTGGCCAACCTAAGGAATTTCGTAGTCATGTAAGAGATAGACCAAAGCCGGTAGCATTTGGCGATGCCACCACATGGACGGCTAACTGCAGAAGTGGCATGCAGCGTCATAAGGAAGGCTAGATGTTCCCAAAGCCCATTGACAAACAAAGGTTGTCACTTGTCTGTCACTTGTATGCTGTACAACTAAAGCGACATTAAGCGGCTAGGTGCTGTGGGGTTAATATTCTGCCCATACCCTGGTCACATGACATTCTCACTTTTCCAAAAGACTGATTGAATCGTAACTATATGTTATTGAAAGATAACCCTATTGCGGTACTGTTGAAAATCGCACCGGCATTTGCTTATAGGGGGTGCCGGAAGGTCTGTTGAAAATATTAATTTTAAGCTACCTCTACCTTAAGCCATAGTCTGGAAAACTGAATCTTATAAAATGCTAAATTTTGTCCATTATTTTGCATTTATCTGTAATACCATGGGTGTCCTAATGCCAGGAAAGGAAATTTTGCAAAGGACTAGTTGATTTTCCTATTCTCGTTCTTTGTGAACTTCCTAGAATAAATAAGATATTAATATAAAATACAATATACCAAAAATGCCTTATTATTGATTGATTGCGCTTGTTAAATTCAGCTGCGTTCTGTTTCTGTCCACCATAGAAAATTTGAAACAAAACATTACATGCTTCGTCTTGTTTTAGAGCTACATTCTTGGACCCTAGAACATGCATGGGGAAGAGGGGTGACAGCATTTACCCTCTGCAATTACCCTATCAAATGCAGGCCATTTCTCTTTTCCGATTCAGTTTGTTTACGGATACACACGTCTTTACAAACAAGACAAGTTCCAAGGCGTGCAACGGCGGAGCCGAATAGAAACATGATGTATTGGTTATATGATTACGTGATTGTTATGACGCTATGTACATTTTCTTTTGGCATGGCAAACACAAAGCTTTATTTTTACTGGGAGTACAAGAGTACTATGTTCCCCTTCGCTTTTGAAGTATGTTTTTACCTTGTTATGGGGCATGGTTCCACCACTGACCTAATTTGAGAGACTGGCCGGTTGTCTGAGGTAGATTAATAACAGAGGGGGCGTGACCTGATAGCTAACAGTAGAGTAGCACACTGGATGGGGTTAAAACTACGATGTAGGGGGAATGACGCTTTGTGTGAGTCCTTCCCATGTGTACTCTAGAAAATCAAGAGCTTTCAGAAGTATTTCTCTCTAAAATACCACTATTTCGAGGTACAGCTTTCCTTTGCCGTATTACTTGAACTAGGAAAGAGATTGCTAACGTTTTGGTGTGTGGGTTTAAATTAGATCTCAAATGATAAGAAGGAAAATATAGTAAAAATAATTTATTTTCGAGAGAACAACCCTTATGACTGACGTCTATGAATTTAAAATGTACAGTTATAGGAAAGTTAAAACTAGATTATAGCGAAACTATAGAAGATGGATTTGTAATCAACGTACTGATATGTTTTAACCTGATCAAGGGTAAGTAGAAAATAACTAGAAATGCTTCATATTTGGCAGCCATATCGCCATTCCTGCCCCTGCCCCCCCTCAGAACAAGACACATAGTCAGTATTTTAACATAGTGCTTTTAATGCCGGAAATAGACTCTGCTTGTATTATGTTAAGAGTAAACCTTTGAAGTACGGTAGATAGTAAACAGCCGGAAGTCGTTGCATCGACCTTAAAATGGCATTTTTACAGCCTTGATGCACGCAGTAGCACAAACGTTAAGCGACCGTCTCGCGTCTGGACCACTGGTTGTTAAAGATGGGTTAAACCGGAAGTGGCAGTTGCCTCCACGTGCTTAAAATGAGAGGCACTTATTACAAACGACTGTTGTCTTCCGTGAATTTGCTACCACAGGGACAAAGAAACACATGGCATTGAGGTTCTGGTTCAGAAACAGTGCATAATACTGACACAGTACTTTTCGCTATATTCTGTTAATGTATATTAACGTTACAAAGAGAATATGCAGATTTTTAAAAATTCTTTCACCTATGAAAAGACCATTTATACGGACGGCCTTGGGATAGAATACATCTTATTTTATTTCATAAATGTTAAAATTATTCATAAGAACATGAAGCCGCTTAGGATTATAAAGGACATGCTTGAAGGGAAGGTATTGAATTTTAACTGAGAATGTAATGAAGTAGACAGTAGTTTTGTTACCCAATAGAAAATGCATAGAAAATAATGCAAATTGCCATGGATATTTAATTCCAAGCAATTTATTGTACGAGTAAGACCACGATTTAGCATCTAAGAGGCAGAAAAACAAAAGAGAATCGGGTGAAAACCACGAAAAACCGAAGATCATAGTGGACACAGTGAGCCTCACGTTGCCACGGAGCCACGTCACTTGGTAGCATTAATAGTTTCACTGAATGTACTGATGATCATATTCTTGTGATTCATCCCTCCCACCTAATAAACTAGTTTTTAACGTTCAGTTTCATTTTTTCTGTCTTTGTGTTGATTTCCTGCGTTTTACTGTTGTAATACACACACATATGCACACACACACGCACACACACAGTGTTCATATCAGAACCCATAACCCAAACGATACTCGAACCCACAATAACTGCGTCACGATCGACACCACAGCCAAGGGATTTCAACGAGCCTGGTAATTGGGGCCGGCAAAATGTGGCCCCTTTGAAAGTTTCATGTGTTGTCATTTGCTCCTTGGAACATTTGTATGTGTATTACGTTTTATTTCCTTCGATATGAAATACCTAAATCGAAGTGTACATAAGGGAGAATTTCTCTGTGTGCTACATTCGTTGATAGTATAAACGGACACAATTTGCAACTTAGTATTTCGGTGAATAGTAAATGAGGTACAGTAATCTTACTGATACTATAACTGTTGTTTACATTGATAAAGCTACGCGTACAATATCTATATCTATATCTCATAACATAACTAATGTTTTGTTGGTTTGTGTGCGCTTCAAAAACTCAAAAAGTTCTACATGTATTTAGCTCAAAGTTTGACACGATTACAACCCGCTTCAAGGATTGCTTTTATCTATTTCTTGCGCCGTAATATACCTTTGACTGCAAGAAAACAGCTTTTTCAATGGAAATAACCGCTACGCGCCTATTTTTCTTCGTACGACGCAGACGAGAGGAACAAGTCGACGGTCAACTTGGCATTTTCTTAGAAAATACAATTGGTAGACTTCATGCAGTGTATCCTAATCAAGATGAATGTTTCTATCTTCTCATGCTGTTGGTTAATGTGCGTGGTCCTACATCTGTCCAGGAATTGAAAATTGTTGACGGTGTCACACATGCCACTTTTCGCAGTGCGTGTCAACCTCTGAACTTATTAGAGAGTGACCAACAATTGGATATATGTATTAATGGCGCGTGCAACACTGCACAACAAAACCAAATTCGCGCATTACTTGCAATTATGTTGACCTCTTGCTTCCCTTCATCTCCCACAGTTATGGGAAATACATCGATCGCATATGGCCGAGGATATTTTGCATACAGTACGGCTAGAAAATGGAAATATGACCATGGGATTTACAGAAGGCATTTACAACGAAACATTTATAAATATTGAAGATAAGTGCTTAACTATTGCAAATAAAGTTCTTATTCAATTGCGAATGGCAGCACCCAAGCAAGCTGCGACTGCTTCATTTGATGTGGATTTGTGTCGTGAACAAAGTTACAACACCAGTGATCTCCAGTCGTATGTCCAATCAAACATTCACGCGTGAGCAGAAGGGCATTTATGATCGCATAATGCAAATGATAAATGACGGAGTTGGGAGGGACCTTCTCTTCGGATGTGCCAAAGGAACCCGGAAAACATTTCTTATCAGATTGATTCTGGCAGCGATTCAATCAAAGAATGGCATAGCCTAAGCTCTCGCTTTATCTGAAATAGCTGCGACATTGTTACCAGGTGGAAGGACTGCTCATTCAGCTCTGAAGTTTCCATTGAACATACAAACAATCGCGACTCCCACGTGCAATATTTCCAAAGCGTCTGGATAGGGAAAAGTATTACAAAAACGTAAATTCATTGTTAGAGATGAAGGCACGATGATACATAGGCTATGGATCGATCGTTTCAAGATTTGCATGGAAACGTTCAACCATTCGGGAATGCATTGATATTGCTCGCAGGAGATTTTAGACAAACATTGCCTGCAATTTCTCGATCAACACCAGCGGATGAAATAAATGCTTGCATAAAATATTCAACATTGTGGCGACACGTACGTACATTACAGTTGACTACGAATATGTGTGTTCAGCTTCAAAACGACAAATCAGGCGAGGTATTCTCACGACATGATTCATTACTTAACTGGGCATGGAGCATTTGAAAATGACCTACATAGGATTGGAAGGAGACGATCTGGAATTTGTGATATGTGTGGAAAAAAACAGATACCCCAGAACATGTGTTCTTTTTTTTTTTTTTTTTTTTTTTAGTGCAACAAATACGATGCAATTTTGGCAGAAGTAAGAGAGAAACTACAAAGTAAACAAATTTGGAACGTTATGAGGACACAATAAGACTTCTTATTTATGAATGAAATGGCGAATAATGTATCGGATATAGCACTTTGGAATTTGATAGATGGTAGAAGAAAAGGTAATGTATTGATAAATGACCAAATAAGGAACGAAGGACCGTTAAGAATTTCCAGAGCAAGGAGTAGACAGCAAGCCACGACAATCTGTGAGGGAAACGTAAAAGATGTACGCGAAGATGATCTACGTTTGCACGAGATAAAGTGTAGAAGATCATAGAGTCTTAACTGCAATATTTTATTTGCATGGAGTCTGAAAAATTCCATGTGTGAATTAACTGTTTAAAGAGCTATAGTGATTTAGTTTGTAAGTTTTTAGTTTTCTAATGTTTTATTGAAATTATATTTGGAATGTTAATTTGCAATAAATGAAGTTGGCAACTTTGCCCTGACGAGCAACTAGATGTCAGTACGGAGATGTCAGAATATCAGTCTAGTGAAAAACTAGGGTCATCTTCGTGTGCCCAAGACTTCATCGCTTAGTTTTGAGCCTCTCCCCTGGAAGCTAGTCTTTGAGCTTCTGCCGTAGCTGGCTTGTCGTAATTCGACGCATCAATTACAAATTCGACCGCACAAACATTCATACTGGGGACCTTTTTGAATTCTTATGGGCCAAATTCGTTTGAATGTTTAAGCGGTAGACCGTCTGAGCCATGTTCCGAGGGTCAAAAAAGGTTCCTTATGAGTATAGAGAATTATAATGGAAAGTGATGAAGGTACAGAGTGATAGGGACAAACTGCATTTTAATTTCTTGGTCTCATACGTAGTGGCTGAAGTTATGGATATTCTACTGCTAAATAAAGAGATTATAGTATAGATTTCTCAAGCTGCGACATACGATTTTAGGAGGAATTTATGGAAGGAATTTCCAGATGAAGGTGATCTTTGTAGTATTGTAGTGGTTTAGGTAAAGAAAAAGTACTTAATTGATCTTCTTTTGTGTGGCCGGCATAGTTTTGCAGTCAAGTTTATCTTGTACCAATCCACAGACACCGAGTGCAGGGGAATCCAGTGATTTTTAACCCTCCGATTCGGTTTAGTTGCGTAATTTACTGGTGGTCCACCTCTCCTGACACTCTGTCTAAAATATTAGGTGTCGACTCAGCCGTGTCGGGCTTTAAACTGAGCTCTATTTTACGTGCTCTTAGGCTTCCACTTTATAAAGCGCGTATCTTCGAGTTTTATTGACTTGGTACACTGTGGCTTTTGCCGATTCTTATGAAGACCGACCCATTTCGTTTCCTGAATACTACTCCTTTTCTACTACTACTCCTTGAGTGCTTAATTTGTACGTGTGTGTACCTGGGATTCTAGTACTTAAAAGAGCGTTTCGTAGTTAAATTTGTGCACGACAGTAGGTACACATAAACAAATGGTGATGACGTTTTCCTTAAATGCTATTAAGGCACTTTACTTTCATACCGTTACCTTATTTAGAAATTATAAAATGAACACATAGAACATATTTGAAATCAGGGAACACTTACTTCTCGTCTGGAGATTATACATAACTACGGGTTCCTTTATGGTTTTCTAAGTCATCAGAAATTAATTTTGCAATTCGTACTAACGTATTTTTAGCTAAAATTCTTCATACGTTAGATAATGTATTGTATTAAATAACTCCAACACGTTAATATACTATCCATAGTACTTATGGCTTGTTATTCACACATTACAGCAGCCATGGGCAAAACCGGTTCAAAAGGGCCACCACCGAAACGCGTACTTATTTCACTCTAACGGCCATCCCTCCCCTTCACTGCTGTTCAACTTTACCATGCTTCACTCAGTGGCGAGTATGGCGGCTTGGTCTAGATGTCTATTCTATGAGAGAGTTTTGTAAGTTACAAAAACAGGAAATTTTGCCTTTTAATGTTCTGATTTCAATCTGCAAATGCAAAGCGATACAATATGAAATGCCGCTATAATCAGAAGCATAAAGCAAACTTTTGTGATTTTACACGTATTTATTTAAGATTTATAAAGGTACTTTATGAATAGTCGTATTTGTAAACATATAAGAGGGATGCTATAGTTCCACTTTTTAAGGGTTCAGTTTCTTATTAGTTAATTTTATATAAGCTATTGCATTTCCTATTTCGAAATTTGAACACAATATTGAGTTTAAAACCAAACAATTTATTGTGTTGATCAAATAGATTTAAAAAATTTTAAAATCTAAATAACAATGGAACTTAACTGCTTTATTTGTCCAGAGAAAGAAACAATTTAGTATTTTAATCATAAGGCAGCTTAAAAATATTACGTCCATAAGATAAAGTTAGGTTATAAACTTGAAAGCTATGCAATTTACGTAACTACAGTAGGTGGCTGTAATTCATATTGTATGCAAAATATGCTTACTATAAACAAAATAGTTAATGATAGCGCAAAAATTGCTACCTCGCAGTTGGAGCGAGGCCACCACTGCGCCTGTTGTATCAAAACAACCTTCGTTACTGGGCAAGAGAATGTGGGGTGAGTAAGGCAACTTCAATCTCTACCTCTTCTCTCGTGCCCACGCCTGCATTATAGTGATCTTTTTTTTTTTTCATTTGGTTTGCAAAGATCCACCGTACATCAATTTAATTGTTAATTTTTGTAGTACTAAAGGTTATAATATAGGACTATGATCAATGAAGATTTGCGTTAATGGTCATCTCTTTTATAGGGTATGAACTATGAGAGATTTGTGGCAACACTTTTAATGGCTCAATGGACGGATTACAAAATACGTGGGCTGCCTTTGGATAAAATTCGTGGTCTGTCCTCTGCTAGGCCGTCTAATCAATTTTCAGAATGATTTTATTAGAAGAAATGTACGTTTAGTATATGGAATAGTGGCAAATATTTATTTCAGGGGTTAAAATACCTTATCTCACCCTGTGCCAGTACTGCGCTATGTACTTACATTAATTTTGTCAGTATTCAAAGCAAGTAACTACTGAATAAAATCAAACGAACAGATTACTCCATAGGTAGAGAGTATTATGAACACACCCTTATTCGAAATACTAATCTCTTGCAACAACATAGCCTCCAAAACCTGAGGTTCCGAACAACCATTGCTGTATGTGATCTATTGTGTATTGTGCAGCGCGTCCTTGATAAAAATCTACGACTTCCATTTATTCAACTTCGTGCTCAGAGGTTTTATAACACTTTCAAAACTTTTCTGGTAGACTTTTGCAGAAGTATTCATTTCACCTTCACATATATGCCACCTCTTCTGCATGCCAGGAAATCACCCATCGCACTAGGACGGTTGGAGGATGAGCACACCAGAGTGAACTTGCTAATCGTGAAGAGTGTTCTTATAATTGTTTATGCTTTCCTACGTGTTTATTTACTCTCTCCAAGGGGCAAAGATGTTCAAACGTTCTCTGAAGAGAGTGATACTGGCTGAGAAGCGGTAGTCACTTGTTACTATGGCAAACACAACATTTTATGCTCGCTGATAGCTATTGCGTTTCTGTTGTGCAAATAAATTTTGTGGATGCAAATGTTATTTATATCACTGGCTTTACAGCGTGCTTAACTATACAACACCGCAAGGCATAGCAAGCCACTGATTGGATGCAGCGTTGAGCCACCCGCCATTAAATTTTCTGTCTACTTTCCCAGGATTAATATCTATACTTTCTGTACAACGTGTAGTACAAATGACAAAGGCATTGTATTTCACAAAAATATTCAAGGTCGAAATTTCACCGGGAATTTATGCTTCGAGGCCCTTTGAACACAAAGCAAGCATTTGTAGAAGAAAAAAAGATCTGTGCGCGCGAGTGTGTGTGTGTGTGTGGGTGTGGGTGTGGGTGTGGGTGTGGGTGGGTGGGTGTGTGAGTGTGTGGCGGGGTGGGGGTGGGTGCGGCTGAACAGCAAAAAAGATTAACCGGCTAAACCAGGGGTGTCAAACAGCACTCACCAGGCGTGAAAACTTTTCCCCTATTTTCCCTCCCTCCGTGATGATCAAATCGGAAAACGGGAAAAACAAAGCGAAAACCGGTTCTACTAGTGCGTGCTACTGCAGTTAAGGAGGGGTGGACTCCTCTCTTCACACCCTCGGAGTGAAGTTTGACATGCCTGGGCTAAACCCAAACTGGGTAGTTATTTTAGCATCTTCCAAGTATGCGATATGAAGATTTTCAAAAGTCTCTATCTCAAACTGGGCTTCATATGTAAACGTTTTCTAAACATTTGATTTTCTCAAAACGGTTCCATTTTAATTTACAAGTTTAATGCATTTTTATAACAGGTGAAATGCAGTCTATTTAATTTAATTTATTTATTTATCTATTCATTTATTTGTTTTTTACTTGTTAATTTATTTGTTTGTTTCCTTGTTTTTGAACAGTTTCTAAAGTTTTCTTCAGTCTGAATGGCTTTTGCATCACTGGCAAACCCTAAAAGATAGACGAAGTCTTACTGTGCAAAAAATGCAGATCTCGTTAAAGCACACAATTTATGTTAAATAACATTTTTATGAAGGTGACCGTATCCAAAATAGTACTTATTGGTCTAAATTTTAAAATACAGCTTTCTCAGTTGGGAAATCGTCATTCGCCTTTATTCTCTCTCTCTCCCTCCCCCCTCTGCATCCAAAGAGAAAAAAGTTCAAGGCCATTATATAGTGACCTTAAAAGATTAAACTGTCCCATTAAGCCTACTTTATTCCCCTGATCCCGCTGCACCGATAAGGAAAATTATAATAAAGCAACTTTCGAAAATATTCATCTCGATTAACATCAAGTGGATAAAAGAACAGGTGTTTGTAAGAATAGTTTACACTTCAGTAAGCAGGTGTAACAAATCAGATGTTTTAATCTTGATGTACCTATCCTTCGAGATGATGCAAGCCAAATTCGCAAAAATTTTCAGTCTTCTACGTAGGTAGTAAGTACAGATATAATGAAATGGAATTTTGATAGAGACGTTTAATCTCTACTGGCGTTGCTGAAAAGTAAACTTGTTTGTCCTGATTTCGATATTGAAATTGAGAAACTCCAGATGTTTTGAGAATGAACACGTGAAACATATTTCCAGGAATGGTATCTCTACGATTGTCTCCCTGCGATATAAAATTGTTAAAAAATATTGAGTATCTATTGTATTGTGAGAAGTTTCAAACAAGGTAGTTGTGACCAGCTTTCTAAGAAGCTAATTTCTTGCTCATATCCCTTCTTAAGGTGATCATTAACACATCGTTTTACTGGGCATTTATGAAAGTTGAAATTTTTGCAGCCTATTACAGGGTCAAGCAGAGCTTCACGACCAATATATGGTTTTACTTCACATGTTATAAGTGTTCAGCATAGCCCTAAAGCACTTCATCTCTGATTTTAACCATCTTCATACTTCTACTTTAATCCCATGCAGGGATATTTATATGGTACCACTGAAAGCTAAACAACTTCCTTAATTGGGATATTTTCTATAGACTTCAGCACTACATTTCATTTAAGTGATACCATTGAGTCCAAAGTTGCATGGATACCATCTACTTTAAAGCGAGAGTTAAACCCCAAACTGCCACATTTTCACCCACTGACTTTAGAGAGCTCAACAAGCAAGGTCGACATGTAATCTCTGAGTGCTTTAATTTTCGTACCAACGCTCCCATCACAACTTGCCCCGAATTTCAGCATCACTGTGAAGCGGTTTAATTTTCCGTAACTTCCTGCAAGTTTAAGTCTACACGGGAGCCGTGGGTAGATGTAACATGCGCCGTCTGCAAGCATTTTTATCTTCTTTAAGTTAAGAATACAGGAATAAGAAGGATTCACGATGAGACATTATTCATGCTCTACAAGTTTGTAACTTGTGTAAGAAGCGAGATATATTGGGACTGCGGTTCTTGCTTGCTTACTCACTCGGATGGCAAACATTTGAGCCTATGCGTGGAATAGATAACGTGCTGCTGGCATGCTAACATGTTAAATATTGAATCTGCGGTAATAGCAAAAAATCAATTCATCTAAAGTGCCAAGTCTGTGCTATACAATAAAAATTCCCCAGTATTGATAAGCTTCAAGTGTTTGCTAAATAAACTATAACTCTAATAATTTAAAAGTCAACATAATAATTAAAACGTTTGCTTATTTATTGAGATTTACTTAGCTTAGGAAAATCAGAAAGTGAGGAAATGAAGAAACTAGATACATTTAAATATTTGGGACAAATTTTAGAATTATATGGGGAAAGCTATTTTAGAACTGTTGTAATATATGTAAATATAAACTCTCATTGCCTCCAAAGCAGAACTTTCATAGCACACGTTACATGTGATGTTCTATCCATCTGCAGAGGGATGCTTTGAATCTATCTTCTCCACAATTGTTTAAATCAATTTATAATTAGAAACTTGCACTTGAGATATACTTAAATATTTATTTTAATTGCATAATTAATACAGTTATAACCCTTAAATGTTTCTTTAGATATTTTGCATCTTAATTTTATATACATATATATAAACAGGTTTACAATGTGAGATCACATCTTCCTGTATCCAAAGCGTTTAAGTACGTATCTTCTTCCTCCATTCTTCTCTTATTTCCCAATCCCGCTCTTCTAAATTCTTCTCCTTCATACTACTCCTTATATCATCTATCCAGGTTTTCCGCGGTCTTCCCCTCTTTCCTCTCCCTGGTGGAATCCATTCCAAAACTTGTCTCGGCAATCTTGTTTCCATCATCCTACGTGTGTGACCATACCATTCCAATTGTTTGTATTTTACAAAATCTAATAATGTATCATTAACATTCATTTTTTGTCTAATAGTTGTATTTCTAATTTTCTCTAATTTAGAATGCCTAGTGGATCTTAATTTTTTTTCCTTAAAATTTGACTTTGTCATATATCTTTGTATTCTGGATCTTTATGGTCACCTGAAATGTCAGGCAGATGTCACAATTTTTGTTTGTGAAATATATATATTCGACGGTGCTGCACTATGCTGTACTAAGCATCGTGAACCGCCGGTGGAAAGTCTTACCCTACTGTCCGTATGCTTGCAACCTGCAGTATTCCCTGGTACCAGAGAGATACAGAAATGCCTGGCCCTGCAGATTACTCTCCTTTCATAGTGAATACTTCACAGCGCATGACACGACACAAATATAAGTATAGTAAGTGAATGACTGTACGCACACAATAATGGGGAAACTGTAGGTCTGACCTGCCTCATCTCTAGTTTGGGATATGAGTTCATAACGGTAATTACACCTTGCTTCCTTGACGATAGCCGGCTTCCAACCACAAACAACAATTTCCAGACTAACCATTAAATAGTAATGTGATATTTTCTTTCTGTTTCCCAAACACCGCAAAGGATGTAACCATTACTCTCGTTTTTCTCTCGGATGTTATGTTTAAAAAGTTGTCCTTATGTAAAGTATCATTGATATCAATTAATTATTTCAACAAAGTAAATGAAAGGAAACTGCCAAATAAAGGCATAAAGTGCAACAAAGTGACCAAAATTCCTTAGAGTTGAAAATTTCCTTCAAGTATAAAATTGCATAAAATTACTTAATATGTGTTCTCATAATCTGGGACCCATAATGAGCATTTATGTACACGTTCACAATGAACACGATGCAACAATTAAAAGATAACATATCACCAGAATCTGGGCTTTAATGATTCATATGTATCTTGAAGGCCCGAGACTCTCAAAAAAGTCCCACTTCTTTCTAGTTGTGGTAGTAAAACTTCATGTTACTGTAATAGATAAAAGCAGCATTATACGGATGATTTTGGTGTATTTTCAAGTTCATAATATTCGGTAGATCAGCGTTATAAGTAACTCGTATTAAAAATGAACTCCGAATATTAAAATCACATTTAGAAGCCCTTTCAAGGAGTAAAAATCTGCATCTTCTGAACTCCCAGCTTCTATTCACTTGTAGGTTATTTGCTGTATATACAAAAAGCTAACAGAACAAATATTGACGCTCTGCGACTTATATAGACATAATGTGGTAAAGAACCCCAGGAGGAAGGAATGAAGTGAAGAAACCAATAGAGGCTTCAGGCCGCATGCAGACGGAGAACAGAGGCGTGCGGAAGTTCCTAACATTTCCAGACCCGAAGACTCATCCCACTGCTTGAGCCGTCTAGAGAGAGTAATTAATGACCTACCGACCAAGCAACCCTCTAGAGTCCACGGGGAATGCTGTTTCCTTTGAGCTAGCATCGGTGTTACCGCACTGCCATGCGCCACGGAACTTTGAAGCCTATCTGAAAGTTGAGAAGGAAACGGAATCGGAGGGAAATTGTGGTGGATAAAACCCATCACAGCATTCACAATCGGCCAGGGAAAACCACGAAAAACCAAGGTCAGAGTGGGCTGTCAACCGGAATCGAACCCGGGACCTCCTGAATGCGAGCTTTTCACCGCGGAACTATGTCACTTGGTTGCATATGCAAATCTTATTCATGGAGTTCATTTTCTGAATATTTTGTTATACCCTAAATGTTTAGAGATCTCACTTGCTTCTAGGAAGCGCACAAAAAAAACAAAAAAAAAACAACAACAACAACGAAAAGTTAAACTAACCAATTCTAGGATGCTGCGTAGGTTTTTCATAAAACCATGTTCTCCTCTGCAGCTTTTTTAATAAACCGCTAGCGAAGCGAGTGGAAGCTTTTTCCTGGTAGTGTGCCAATTAAAATTCCGTTTATTATTTTATTTGTCTGGTGTGTTACCCGCTTTTTCCCTTAATACCAAACAAACAATCAGTTGACTTAAAACGCTCAAATTACTTTATGGGGCTATAATTTTCGTTGGAATATAAATTGCATTATCTGTGAAGCACTGGACTCCTAGTTCCTTGCTTTATTTTAAAACTATAATATAGATTACAACTGCGTGATGGGCTATGACATAGTTTATTTCCCTATTTTAATTTGCAACGCATACAATCGCACTGCATTGTTTGCAACATATGTTTATAGAAACATAATATTCGTAAATAGATGGAAGTGATACGCATGAAATTGAACCACGATTAACGTGGAACTTCTTGATCAGGCTTAATAACATGTCAACTGTAAAGTCACTTCCTTTGGTGCTATCTCACACAATCGTTTCGAAAATTAGGAATATAATATGTTAATTAAAGCTTAATTGAGCGCTAATGGCTTGCAATTAATTTATTATCTCCAATATATACAACATAAAGCTTTGTTTTCTCCCATTCGTTGTCGCTCACCAACTCATTGAGAGGACTCCGTGGTAACCTGCTAATCTCGCATTCGGGAGACCTCGGTTCGATTTCCGCCTACCGTCCCTCTGATCCTGGATCTTCCGTTGTTTCCCCGGGTCGATAGGCGAATGTTGGTGTAGTTCCTTTTCTACCATTGCTCTCTCCTTAATTTCCTGTATCCTTTATTCCTTTGTCATCTGTTGCAGGATTGAAGGACCAGGCGACGCGAAGGTGTTCGTCGTGTTGCAGTTGTGAGATGGAGGTGCGTGAAGGATTGTCACTGGGGTCGGTCGAACTGCTCACGGACTTGTCCTTTGGGTGCCCAGTGAGCAGGCTCCCATTATGGGCACGCCCAGAATTTTCACACTTTTGAGCAGGCTTGAGCGCCGGTGGATTTGTTCAATCTGGAAACTTCAGGAACCCAGTCCTTGGTTGCGCGCGTCACCTACTAGATCTGATTGCTCCTATGGTCTCTTCCTAATCCCTCCCTTCTAGGGGTCACGTTTGTAGCACAAAGGACCAAATTGGACCACGGGCGTTGCTCTGCTCCGGTTCCTGACTTCCCTACGTGATATATTACCTCTAGCTTTAGCCACCTCTCCCCCCCCCCCTCTCTCTCTCTCTCTCTCTCTCTCTGTCTGTCTCTGTAAATTCAAATTCGTTTTCCACCTACCTTGAAACTTCGGCCAGTGTCATGTTTTGGTTTGCCCTCTTCGGCACTGAACTATTTTGTCGAAAACGTATATGGATGCGGAACATACTCCCTCGGGAATCGAAGAAAGGCTCTTGGAGATTAGAAAATATCCATTAATATAGACCAGGTATGACTCAAAAGGACCACTCCAATGAAATGCTTTTCTGCCTCACTCCACCACCCATCCCTCCGTTTCATTGCAATTCCATTCCTGACACACCTCATTCAGTGGTGATTATGCTTTAATCGGGATGTCTGTTTCATGAAGAGTGGCAGAGAGAATTTTTCGTAAGCTACAAAAGCGGGAAAGTTTGCTGTTTAATGTGCGGATTTCAATTTGCAAATATAAAGCGTCACAGTATGAAACGCCACTTTGATCAGAAGCATAAAGCAAACTTTGAAGTATTTATTTACATTTTGAAAGATACTTTGTAAACGTATAAAAATGTCGACATGATTCCAATTTTTGGGGGCTTAGTTTCTTATTAGTTGATTTTATATAAGCTATTGTATTTCGAAGTTTGGACATAATATTGGGCTTAAAACCAAACAATTTATTATGTTGATCAAATAGATTTAAAATATTTTAAAGGCTAAATAAATATCAGTGGAACTTAACTGCTTTATTTATCCTGAAAGAGAAACAATTTAGTATGTTAATCATAAGGCAGTGTAAAAAAATTACGTGCATAAGATAAAGGAAGCTTATAAACTTGAACATTGTGTAATTTGCCTAACCGCAGTAGGTGGCTCTTATAAATTATTGTATACAAAATATGTTTTATATCAACAGAATGGTTAATAACAGCGTAGAAGTTATTACTACCGCTCAGGTGGACCGAAGCATTACTGCTGTTGTATCAAAACAACTTTCGTCACTCGGTAAGAGAAAGTGGGGTGAGTAAGTCAAGTTCAGGGGTTGCCTCTCCTCTCGCGTCATGCCTGGTTTAGACTGGGCTCAAGAGTGCTAGGTATAATACTATGCATAACGGATACTATGGCAAGATTACCTCCTGTCGCAAGAGTAAAAACATTTAAATAATAATACCTAACAAACGAACGCGTTTATGGACCTGCTATCAAATTCCTTTGGCATGGGGCCTAGTTTACACATGCCATATGTTTACAATTCCTTTGCTAGAGGATGTAAGCGTTCTTCACTTATGATGACAGCAAGAACCTTACAAAACATTT
>CM060964.1:85226929-85286929 GCA_030765045.1 Tenodera sinensis | reverse complement strand
CCAAAGGAAACCAAGGAGTCCCTTCCATTTCATTCTTGTAACAAACTTCAAGATATAACTCTCATCTTAATTCGAATTTTTACTCTTGCAGTTATCCTTGATTTGGGTATATAACGTTTGCTCAATAATTTTCCAACTTTAATGTGTATCCTGGTGGTCACATTTCCTGGACCTTTCCATATTCTAATGCTTTGTAACGCATTTAATAGCTTATAATCTGGAAAATGTTGAATCCTAAAGAAGTAGGCATTTTAATGTTCTTTCGAATACTAGTCCTCTAATATCCCCTTTACGTAACTCCAACATACTTTCTGTATTAAGCTAAAGACTTACTATGTAAAGACATGGAATACTATTTTGCTTATGCATAGTAGGATGAAGTCTAAAAGCTTATGTATACCCGAAGTAAACAGCTACAGCTACCGTGTTTAGGTTTTATTAGCTTGTTTTAACTGTACGTATTTATGCAGTTTTAAATTAAGTCCAGTGAAAGAAAAAAATGGCTTAAACATAAAATAATTTACTCTAACGACCCACGAAATTTTACCAGTAATAAAACACATGGTGATCACTAGGCGAATGGTCATGTGTACCGTTCCGTTTAAACAAATCCTTCAGGGTTCTTGATATTATCGCAGTAAGAGTTTGGACAGATTAATCATCACAGAGTGGTGCACCAAAATTCACCACAGCTTAGCTGACCATGATTAGCTGGCAGGCGTTCACCTTGGTTGAGTGTACAGCTCATTACAGGTAAACCATACTGGACGCATCCGTAGTACGTCGCGTCGTCTCCTTTTGAATTGTTCTACCACTTTGGTGATACATATATGTCCTGTTCAGCCTGCAATATATTGATGTAATCCCTTAAAATTTGTATTATGTGACTGTGCCTATCTACTTGCTTCTGCTCTTTCCTATCGCAGCACACTTAGTGTAACAAATAGCTAAATGCATTGTCTATATTCTGATACTTTGACAATGGTACTGCCATAAATCTGTTTCACTTTTTTCAGTCCCATGCGTAAAATAACTAAAGGCAATGTCTTTTTAGATTATTTCATACTTTAGTATCTACTACGTCCGTTGTCTACGAAGTTTCAAATTTTCATTTTAACTTCAAACGTACTTTCAACGGCGTCAGGATTTGTCATTTGCACACAGAGGAGATATAAGTATACCAGAGGGTGCACTTGAATCTCTGTTGGCAAGTAATGTTCACCAGGATAGAGATATGGAGAGTGATGCTTATAGATCATAGCAAATACAGACAAGGGACCGGAAAACATAAGTGTAAAAATTCACTATAATAAGAGACCATGATATCGAAACTATTCTTCATAACTTACTCACTTATCCTCCACTGTATACCTTAAACGTGTTCATTGTATTACATACATAGAAGTAAATTAACGGTCGTATGCACAAGAGTATTCGACGTTACTACACAGGCACTGAAAAACGACAGGGTTGCAATAACCTGTTTACATGAGCTTTTAAATATAGTTTAAGGCCCGCTTTTACTTCAAACGGCACCACAGATGGTCATGTCGGTGATATATCTAATTAAATTATATTTGAGAAGATATTGGAACGAAATATTTCAGACCTAAGTTTAGGCTACCTCACCGGAATTTGCGAGTTATGAGGACTGAGGAAAATCTGGTGAAAGCTTCAATCAGGGAGGACCTCCTGGCGGGATTTGAACCTCATACCTCACGTTTACAGATCCGTGCTTAACGACCTTGGCTACAGTGTCGATCTGTTTCTTTTGGTTTCCAATTTTGAGTCACTGGGTGTTGTGGAATCACAGAAAAGCTCAAGAGTTTAAAGTTTATACTTAAAAGCATCTAAATCCAGCTTACTTGTGGCAATAAATTGCTATAACATTATCCAGCATGTATTTCTAAATACAAGGACTTCCCAATACAAATAAGCTACACGTTCTAAGTGTGGTAAAGAACGTTTTAAGCTTTGTGTTAATAATGCACATGTTGGCTAACGGTAGTAAACATAAGTAATTTCCTTTTACTCAGCTGCAGCCGTAATGTACCTGGTATGGCTTAAGCTGTGGCACCTGGAATTGGGATTGGAGAGGTATTGTGTTCAATTTCCTTTGGATCGAACGTTCTTGGTTTCGGGGTTTTTCTTTTTGTGATTTTTGTCTCGTGGGTAGGCGAATGCTGTGTTGGATTATATACTAGCTCATATTTTCCAGTCCCTCATTTCCTCTCATCCGTTTCCCTTTATCTTGTACAGTAGCAGAATTAGACACGGAGGATGTTGGACTACAGCGTATGTGGATGCGATGTGCGTTGAGGAGAAAACTGTTTCTTTCCTGGCAAAGAATTTTCTTTCCGAAACTGTCCTTTTGAATAAAATGAACAGCGAAAATGTAATAGGGGCTGCTCAATCTATAAACGTTAAATACTCCGTATCTGAACACGTATCTATCAGATCTGGCCACCTTTCATATCTTCCCTCTCCATTCCTTTCCTTCGGAGGTTAAATAGGCACAATGAGCTTAGCTTCGGCCGACGTGCTGAAGTCTTCTTTGTTTTTAGACCACTGAAATGAATTTACGAGATTAGTGGAATAAATGGGGACTTATATTTTGAGTTCTTTGAGCATTATGAAACAATTATATTTCTATATAAACTTTTAGAAAGCAAGTGCCCGCGTACGTGAAGTCTGACACTTAATTCTCTGTATATTCCCTTATGCCAAATTAGCTTCTGTTACAATTTTTCACAAAGGAAAATGTGACATTAATTTACCACAATCCATTATCAAATTCAAACTTGGAAGACGGACGCGTTTATAGAACAAATGCTAAATAGTTGAGAAAGTATTTTGTCTCGTCATTATGTCTTAAGTGGTACGGAGAGGAGTGAAATAGTTCTTTGGGAACACCATACACGTGAACGTGCTGTAGCTTGGATTCATTGTCTTTCTTCGTCGAGAGGAAGGTTGATGGTGCTGCGTTAATGAAAATGTGTGCAAATAATGTAGCTCATTGGTGAAGTATGTTCCCTAGTGAGAGCTAAGCGGAGATTTGGGTTGCTGAAATAGTTTGAGATGTCGCAAGCGCTCCACCGAGCCGTGGGCCGTATTGATTGTCTCTTTGTTCCTGCCGCCTTTACGGACAAGCATACTAAATAATTCACGACTCACATTCATAACGCATATGAAAGGCATCAGCTGCCTTGCAAGTCCATTTCATCATTGTGAATATTTAATGCGCGGCTCGTTAGGGAAGGATAGCAGATATTTTACATTGTAGTCGATATGAACAATAGACCGAGTCGGAACATTCTTAATACCCCACAAGACATTCAAAGGTAATTGGCTGTTTGTCTCTCTGAGGGAACAAAGACAATTAAGCTATCTGTCCAAATATTAGGCAATTCTCAATCATAAATGCGACATGAAAGTGAAAAACAATTGCAAGGTACTTCTGACACAATCACGCTTCCAAAAGCAGTGCAGGTGAGGAATACACAAGTGATTGCTTTGTGAGTTTACTTATGCATTTTGAACCAATGCCTTACCATTTGCTTTTCCCTTGCTTACTCTCGCGGTATATTGGGTAGTATTTGCCTATATCCAAAAGACCCAAATTTGACTCTGCCTTGTGTGAATTCAATAGATGACGTCTTCTTGCAATTTAAGTTATCGTATAAATGTAAAATTGGATTCAGGTAATTTTTGGTTCGTTTTAATGTAACTTTCACCCATTTCATTGGGTACCTCTGGAAACCTAACCTTTTAAACTTCTAAAGGATACCTTAAAGTATCCTTTAAAATATTGTGAAGGAAGGGATATGCGTTTAAGAGCTACTGTTTTATTATTAGGATTATCAACAACTATTAAGCCTCTCCTTCAAAACTCTCGCTCTGTGGCTATATAATATATAACAGAAATGATGCTTAGTTGTAAAGTATTGTGACGCCGGGTGCGGTGCAAAACAAAGAGCTGTCGGGGCTACGTTACTCCACATCACGCACCAGGCCGGCGAGCAAACGTAGGTGCCCAAGATGAGGCTGCCTGTGACTGTGTATGCGTGAGTGGCAACAATCTAGTGGCAGAACCAAAAGGGGGTTTCTCCAGAGACTTCAAGAAATACCTGGCTACGTTATCGCCGGCATGTTTGAAAGAGTTCGCGAAAGATCCGTGTGATGTCACCCCCGCTGTATAAGGAAGTGAGGAAATAGCAGCGAGAGAGGAGAGTTGCAGTTACAGACATGAGTCAGTCAGTGTGCCAGTGAATGCGAGACAGCTGTGTGTGTGTGTATGGTACGTCGTGTCTTATTGAAGAAGGTATTAACGAGCGTCGAGTGAATGTGTCGTCGAAGTTACTGTATGAGAGACAGAGAAAGTGAAGGGAGACAGTGAAAGGACTCAGTCACGGCTACCAGAATAAAACAATTTTATTGTGATATCACGAAGGACTGTAGACTGTGTTAACGACAAAAAGAGAATTGTGTATTTGAACTTAAGTTTTGAAGGCGAATAAAGTAATATAAAAGCAACTGAACTGGATTTTGTTGTCTTTGTCACAGTGGCATCAGAGGTGGGATTCATCGAATTGACATTTGTTACAGTATAACGTACGTAAATCCGAGATTTGCCAGCAGCAGATCTGTGTTAAACCAAAAAAATTGTACTGTAATTTTTACGTCATTTGCACTAAAACTTTTTGTTCAGCATTTCATTTAAGGACAAATTTATTTTTCACTTGGCACTAGGCCTTAAACTTTAAAAGTTTAGGATTGAGTATATCAATGATTAACCTCTTAACTGCTTTTGCTGTAGATATTCGGGGCACTGTCACAGTTTATTGTCATCTATGATTACGTTTGGTTTGCTCTTCCCTCAAGAAGACACCTGTGTGCTGTGGGATGTAAAACTTACAGGCAAGTGTAATGGACGAATGCGAGGGGTACCCAGAACTGATATAGAGTGCCACAAATAAACCGCAAGGCCGTCTTTGGTTCTAAAAGGGACCCCTGGAAGGAAGAGAGGGACAAAAGGATAAGGGGAGAAATCTGAAGGGCACCCAGATCCGGATGACGGTCACAAACAAGAACGGGGTCCCCCAAAATTTCCAGTTTGAACGCATTCGATGCGGCTCAAGCCCTACCAACGGCCCCCTCACTCCAGACGGCCCCTTAACGGGGACCACTCTGAGGCAGGAAGTAGAGATGGAAGAGGAACCACTTCACACTTCCTTACCGACCTGGAGAAACTACATGAAACCTATAGGTCAGAGCGAACATACGCCGAGGATCGAATACATGACTTCCCGAGTGCGAATTGCGTGCGTTACCGCGGCGCCATCTCGATCGGTGTTGTGGGATGTACTGTCCGTCCTAAGGATAATCTGGGTAAATGGCTGGAGCGAGGTCTTGTGACACGGAATCGATTTTGTATTTCTGTATTATGTAATAAACTGTTTGCACGTTTATGCACTTTGTGCACTCTTCTTTAACATTGCCAAGAGTTTGTAAGCTTTGTTTATTGGCGACGTGATTCCTGCCGACTATCTGTTGATTGCAAGGCACAACAAGCATGACGTGCATCTCGAAGAGACAAGATAAGCGTATCGGTTACAATCGCGGGGAAAATATTCAACATCGAGCGAAAAACATCAGCGTGGCCAAGTCATCCCTATGTAGTAAAGGGTTATTTAGCGAACACTTAAGTCCTCAGAGAAAATTGTAAAGTGTAAAATATCTGCATTGGGCATTATACTCAGTGTCTTTGAAAACAATAAACGATATGGACATATGCATTTAATTTCGTAATCGTGGAAACAACATACTTAGCTAAGATAGCGTGAAGTTTGTATTTAATCCTATTACGTAATAAGGTTAAAACTGTGATGCTTAATACATCCAGTGAAATATTTGAAGATCATGGGGTTTAAAGTTGCAGATGTTTTCTTGTAGTTGAAACAGCTTAGCAGTATGTACGACAAACACCTCGCAAATTCTTATTTGTCTATGTGTAAGCTGGTGACACTACAGCCATTTTCTTTTAGAAAAGTAATATAAAAAATACAGTAAAACATAAAACATAAACACTACATTTTAATGAGCTGTGTCAAGCCGTTATTAAGGTGTTAATTGTTTTATTCATAATAATCACTTTCTGATATGAGTTGAAATACTCCTTGAATCCTACGGTTTGACATATCGCTCCCAAATTTGAATTTAAGATTAGTGTACATACATAAATAAATTTTTGTGCAGAAATATTTAAATTGTAATTGTTTTAAGAGAAAAAGAAATAAATTTCACTGTTTGGGTTATGAAAAATATTAATTGGAGCTGAACTAGTGAGTTTCAGCTAGTGCAAAACACACTTTAAATCCAAGACTCTCGAAGCTCGCCTGAAAATTGCGAGCAAATAACTTAGAGCGTGAGTGTGTAGGACTCAAGGGCCCGTCGACAACTAGGTCATTAAACTGTAATATGAAGAGCATTTTGGAAGGAGAAAAAACGTTTCAGTTTGAAGTTCAACATGATCAAAGTTCATGCCATAGATAAATTGAACAAGACACACTAAATATACATTTGCAGCTTTAACATTATCTATCCTAAAGAAACCAATTGTGTAGCATAAAAGTACAATTATATAAGTATAATAAAATGCAAAGATAATTCAGACATTTACTACTAAATTACAATCCAAAAGAAAGCACAGTATGGACGGTAAAATGTTTTAAAACATCTGATTGTTGTACATGAAATGAAGTTATATTAAGAAAAGGAAATTTGGGAAGAAACCATTCCAGGCTAAGTTCAAGGTACCTCCTCGACAATTGCCATATGAGATGGGAGCAAAACTCAGGAAAATCCTCAATCAAAGCTTGTGCAACGATACCTAGAAATATGCCTGAAACACGAGAAGAAGACGGAGAGGAGATGGAAGGAAATCCTGATAGAAGAGAAAGCACCCAGCATTCACATACCGACCAGGGGAAATCACGAGAAATCTAAGGTCAGAGTTGGTGTTTCATGGGACCTGAACCCGGACCCCAGGAATGCAAACCTCGCACGGTATGAATGTGAGTCATAAAATATACTTGCGTTTCTCTGTAGTGGCAGTATTTCGTCGCCGATATGCTTCTCAATGCAAAAATTACCTTCACGAACCATAGAAAACCCATGTCAATTCTGACACAAATTGTATATGTGTTGCTTAGATTCTGCCATCTAATAGTTTATTATCTAATGGAATACGGGATAGGTCTTCCTTAGTAATGGATCAATTATAGCAACGATGTGCATAACATTCACTTCTAAGCTGAAATGACACATTTTGCAGTATAGAACGAGAAACAATCATTGTCTCACATCTTCGTCTTCTATGAACTCAAGGTTTATCATCTTATGTAGTGTAGTTTCATGTGTTATATTTACCTAAATTGCACAGAATTTCAGCAAAGGAAAGAGCAACAAATTTCCGTGGAAGCGAGGACTTCTAAATGTCTGAGTGTGCTGCATTTAAAATCCACGGAAAGCTTCATTAGGTCCTGCACTTAAAAAGAAGCGGGAAATTGCTCCCAAGCATTTCGAAGTTAATCCACTTTACACCTGTCTGCGAAGATACAGCTAGCTTTAATATTCCCATCTGTTGCGCCATGAAATCTTTTAGCTCCGATACTCTGAGAGTGTCTTCTAATTTGGTTATTACTCCATTTCAATATGATATGAAAATTTTAATTTGGCCGGCTGATTAGTGTTATATAAGCAATGTTATATGAGCAAATTATTTTAACTACAAAATTTTTCTGCGGTTAGCAGAGGTAAGCCCAGCATCCTTTATCTGGCGAAAAGCGCCTATTTATCTCATATCCGTGTATTTGGTGTGAATGAATGAGTGCATTTATTTAGATAGTAGTAGACATAGACTGATCTCTCCCATTCCTACTGGTTCACAGATTTTACATGTTTTTATAACACAGAGAAGAATAAGCAAGATTAATACAAACGCAGGACAAATATATTCAGTATAGCGTTGTAAATATAAGTAACCTACAGAAATAAGATAAAACGCATCCTGATACATTATTGTGCACTATTATAGTAAAAAGTCTGATGTGTTGCACTCACATGACTTTCTCTACTGTTGTACTAATCATTCTTACGAACTCTTTTTCCTATATCTTCATGTTAGTTAAAATAAACATTTGGGCAAATTATCTTATTGCTTATTTCCTTGTAGGTGCAAGGGGAATATTAGAATACAGCAGGCTTTGTGCGATAGTCAAATCTTTTACAACTTTGAGATTTCATTCTCTTTGTACACTTAACATATAAAAAATGAACGATGTTCCTTTTCGTGGAAGTTTTCCGAAACTCACACACATAACAAGGGATATCTCCGAAATGGTTCACCCTACAAGAAAATTTATCTGGACATAAATTGTGAATTTTAGTAAGATCTACACTTTGTGTATAGTATGATTTGGTCTATCTCTAACGGTTTACCAGTTATGCAAAAGTCGTCCAGAGTAAATATGACTACAGGGGCTATAACCAGAAAATTCAACATATGCATTTCATTTGTCATAAAAACATCTCAAACATATGACATTTTAATCAAAATCGTCAGAGCCATTTTCAAGACAATCAAAATTTTCGAAAAAGTTTCCATGTAAAGGGAAGCTGTAGAAAATGCACTAGAATTTATTGGGCCCATTTCTTTCATTTATTATAAAGGCGACGACTATGTTTAATAATCGTATCTTGAATTTCAAACTGAGTTTTCGGATGTATACTCACAAGCCAATTTTTACATTTTGATATGCCAGGAATCATTTCTGAAGTCTTGTTTCTAAATGATATGCTGATATTTCAATTGTCATTTGCATCTGTGTTACAATTTGTTGGTAGCGTTTAACGCCCGCTTTTACAACATGGTGTACCGCAGACTGGACACTAATAATACATGGATTGAAGATGGAGTGTCGGTAGAATAAAATGGTGAGGAAAATCGGAGAACCCGGAGAAAACCCGCCCCTGCGCCGCCTTGTCCACAACAAAACCCACATGGGGTCAGCTGGTATCGAACCCGGGCCACTTTGGTGAAAGACGAATGGCCTTACTCCTCGGCCACGGTGCGGACCTATGTTAAAATAATAAACTGTAATGTTTTGTGTTAAGTATAAAATATTTGTGATTCACTTTTCATTAATTACTACAATCTTCTTCTGGAACTATTTTCACATGGCTTACGCCTCGCGCACTGCTCGAAGATCTATTGTGGCAACCATCGCCAGGAGGAAGGGATGAATGTAGTGTATAGTGTAGGAAATCCAGGAATATATAGGCCACAGAGACGTGCGGAAGTCCCTAAGGGATCCAGGATTCAAGACCTGTACGTCCGTCCCACTGTTGGGACTGGCTAGAGATGGCGATGAACGAGTCGCTTACCAAGCAGTCCTCTGGTGTCCACGGAGAGCACTCTTTCCTTTGACCAAGCATCCAGGTCATCTGTCCGGCACCACCATAGGTCACGGAATCTAGAAGTACATCTGGAAAACGAAGCACACAAAATGAGAAGGAAATTATATAAAGGAAAGCATATTAAATGAGAAATCATTCCAACATTCTCCTATCAATCAGTGAAAGCTCAAGGTTAGAGTAGATAGTCGACGGGAAACGAAACCGAGACCTCCTAAATGAAAACTTCACACATTGTACTGAGCCACCTTTGATGAAGTATTCGAAACCAAATAATTTGATGGTGTTCAAAATTAGTAAAGGTTTTCTGTTTGATCAAATGTATTACTGTTCCATACTTAGCATAGGTTATAGCTTCATCATATTGAAAAAAAGATTTTAATTTTCACCATCTTTGGTGTGCTCTTAGGATTTTACTTTTAAAATGTCTTCGAAAAATAACAACTACCATCTTGCGTACCTTCAGCCTACACCACAAAGTGAGTGTGCTTGCTCGCTTGCCTAGTTTTTAGTCCCGAGGGAGATATTATAACTCTATTTGTAGGGATTTAATTTTTAGTCTACAAACTTGGAAAATATTTATTTTTATGTGCTGAAAATGTCAAAATTATGTGCCAAAACAAATAAAACACTTTTTTAAGATCTAAATGGTTGAGCTAACATAAATGTATGTAGCACTCACTAGACATTATTCCTCTAAGGAATCGCAAAGTACTGTAAAATTAAAGCTCAGGACCACATGCTTCCTCAAATGTTCCACCCCGAAAGATTGCCACGAAGAAGTATCTTGAATTTCGAAAATGATCGCTCCACGTCACAAAAGGGAAGTCAAGCATAACTACAATATGGAATGTCACTCACGCAATATTTGTTTCATGTTGCCCATCCAAAACAATTGAAATGTTAAACATTATGCTAAATCCACTGTTATCTACGAACACATGCTTGCATTTTCTTTTTAAGTTTTGTGCTGAAGGATGAGAAAGAACATTCAGCTTTATTCCACATTCTAAACTTATTCTCTCAAAGGTTTGTTTAATCCACTATGAACTCAAAACTATCGATATATCACTTCCCAACACCAGAACACAAATAGAAGTTTAGACTTTGCGGATTCACAAATAACTAATTAACGGTTCTATGGCAGCCTAGAAGTATCAATGTATAGACTAGCGGGCTGTGAGGTGATAACAGATACTTAATCAAGAGCATGACAGTGGGGGAATTGGCAGTTGTTACCTAGTGGGTTCATGTAGTTTGAGAAAGGAGGATATTTATATTTGCTTACAACTGAAGCGATACTATAGGTGACATATCAGTTCTTCCAATAATGAATAACAAATTGCGACATCTTGCCTGTGTAATTGGGAGTTGAAGTTGGACGATGACCTGTTAATAATTCTGCTGATTTTATGTGACTAAATAAATATGTGAAAAATTATTCTAAAAAAAGGTTTCCTTTATGCGATGTTTGTTTAATTTGTGTGAATGTCCAAAAATATTTATTTACATAAAAGTCAGAAAATGTGCGTTTTTATGTGCAATAAAACAAAATATTTCTTTGGTGTAAATATCCAGAGTATTAAAGCCAGTTTCAAGTTAGTATTAGCACGAAAACAAAACATGTATTTACCTACATATCCGAACCCTATCTGTTCCTATCATTTGCCATGGTAGGTATTACTTAGGTCAAATAGCATTGCGTATGTTTCTCTGTGGGCAACAGAGGAACTACACATGCTCTGCTAACTGGGGTACTTACAGCAGACGAATGTGAACACAATAGCGCGTTGCTAATGTCCCAAGTAATATACTTCTTGGTGTTTCTCTTATAGGGAGAAAACATATATCGGATAAATCTCAAGTCTCTGGAAATCGGGCTCGTTTGAGCATTCGCTTTTAATTTCATTCATAGTCTCTTCAAGTATGTAATTTTAAAAGGGACTTTTAAGTATTTTAGAAGTTACTTCTTAACGGTTCGTATGGGATTGATTTTGGAGCCCATTCTGCAGCTCTTCTATCACTTGTAAATTCAGTTACCGAAGATGGAAGTGACTATCAGAATAACTTGCCTGGTAAAATACCAGAACGGAATGGTCTTAAGATTCCATAGTGCTAAACTGATAAAATACAGAGCAACCGAAAATATTTGTGCAAAAACATGGATATCTATTGTAATTCACATAAGAGGGTTCTTCATACCTTCTTTGGGCGTATTTATGTTCAGTTAGTACTGCTATAGTTTGCTGTATACTCTCATCAACTGTGCATAACCTGTTGGATAAAAGTGTTCATGTTTCAAACTAGGTGTAGAAAATGAAGAAAACCCAACGTTATACTAATTTACTGCATAGCTAATAGCATAAATGGGCTACAAATTTAGAGAACTGATGTGTTTTGGATGTTAGTATAGGAATGTACAGATGTGTGAACATTAACACAGTGTAAGCAAGGTTTGGGTTCCTTAATGCTCGAAGTTCTCTCTCCAAGATATTCAAGCTTTAGCCTATAAGATGTCCCACTTATCAGAACTAGATGACACTGTATGGAAAAGCTGAACAAATCTAAAGTTTCAACTTTTTGTCGTGTACTATTTGAGAGATGGAAATAGTTTTCTGCAAAGATAAGCTTGACGGAAATGGAATTTAAATTCATGTTTTCAATCATTGTTCAATTAAATATTATCCGTGAAACTTCAATATTATATTTTCATACTAAATGTCAGATATCTTTTTATATTTTCTTGTTTACTTATATGTACATTTTTGAGGTTGTGGCTTGAAAAGGTGACTTTTCTCCAATAAACGTTCAATTACCGGAGTTATATTGGATGAAAATAAATGTTAACAGTGACAAATAGCTGACACATAGGATTTGGAGCTGATCTTAAGACATTTGTAAGTGACTTGAAACTTACAAGCTTACAGCAAAAGCCCACTTGTGTGGTATTTTCCTCACCTGTGTATAGTAGGTGAGGCTGCGTGTGTATATGCCCTTCTAGGCAATGAAATTGTGAAAGTGATAGGATCGATCTGACAAGTAGTAAGAAGCGTTAGCACATAATGGAGTATGTGTATGAACACCTCTTTAACTGTCACCCTCCGTGGACTAGGGGTAATATGCTAGCCTCCAGTTCACGGGTTCAAACCCAGGGAACGCGATGGATTTTTTTGGGTGTAATAATTCCTAGCATGGCTTTCCTGTAAGGGAGATAATGTAGGTGGCCCCATGTCGTAGATTTATGGCAAATAAAGAACCTCAAGCCTCACAAAGAAGCCTCTGTACAAAATTAAGCTGTCTTTCATGCCCAATATAGAATGGGACACTGAGAACCATAGGAGTTAAACGGCGTCCATAAATAAAACTCAATTTATGACTTAATGTGAATGCCTAAGCTATTTATGTGCCTTTTACTTCCATGCCACCAATGTAATGCACTGTAAAAAGTACATTATTTTACTTACTGTGGGTTCTGGAGTTCCTTTCAGCTTTAGCCATTAAATTTTGTACGTTATTTAACGAGATTATATTTCCTTACACTGTTTTCGTTGGCTCCTGGTTCCTCAAAGAGAAGTCCTTAATGTGATACCCACATTATCCATGTACGTGAGGTGTTTATGATATACCGACCTCAAGTATGCAACATGCTTGTGGCTAGAAATTGCCTTTGAAATGGCCGCTTTGAGTTACTCAAGTGGAATAACTTATAGACGGGGTGGTTCGTTCGGCGGTCAACGCTGAGCATGTTTTGAGAGCACCACCGAAACACAATTTGGGTTGAATGAGTAGAGGTTAGAAGGCTAGCATAAGTTCAGAGGATAGAATCGCATTTTAGGAATGTTAGTGGCAAAAGTTATTAGCCTCTTGTTCGGTAATTAAATATGCTTTGCTCTCACATTCCCTTGTATGTAGAAGGGGAATTTTTTCAATAGACGTTCATGCGAAAGAGAAAGCCCCTGACGATCAAAATTGTAGTTTAAGAGAGACTGAATGGCGAAAGTTATCTACTACATTTTAAATTTTTATGCAGTGTTGTAACCTGGATTTATCTTTTCAGTTAGCGCACGAGGTGGCGTCGTGGCAGCGTGCGCGACTCACATTCGGGAGATCCCACTTTCGATCCCCGTCGGTGAACACTTTGTCAGTGTCTTTCCGTGGTTTTCCCTTGTCACTAGACGAATGTTGGGGTAATTCTCTACTCCAAGGATTCCTTTCCCTTCATTTCTTATTTACCTACCTTGTCAACTTTCAGATTTGATTGGTAGCGCGAATACAGGCAGATGACACAGATGCTTGTGCTCTGGAATCCCTTCTTTGGCCCTCCTGTAAATTGCTGTCCAGGCCAAAGGGTCACCTCGTCACGCTCTCCCTGGGTAGAGGATACACTTCGATTGTGCGCCAGGTGTAGCTGTTGGGAACTTCTGTACGTCTCTGAACTTCACTGGCTCCGCTCTCTGCCAACCTTAATTCATCTCATGCCTTCCCCGTGGGAGATGGCAGCCCGAAAAAGATCTACATCCGGATCGCGGTGGGTTGAGGTCCCACTCCCCTACACAGACACACACACACACACACACACACACACACACACACACACACACACACACACACACACACACACACACACAAGATGCACACACACGTTTGCAATTTCATTTTTATTTTATCATTGTAGGTGGAATATTTTTGTTTTAAGTGTAACTTTAGAAATGATAGTGCATCTGTAATTTTGTACTCTGAATTCTACCTCAGAAAAAAGTAAAAATGCCTGTTCTCTTTGGGATAGGGTCACACATTTTGGATAATTTTTTAGGGGAAGCTTTGCTCTATATGGTGATATCACTTCTAAATATGGCAGCTTGCGAAAATGTCCAAGCAATGTTATTTTTGCTGTGTGAATATCTACAATGTCTTCTTTATCTCCTTCTATACCATGATAAGATTTGTTCTCAATTAAATTTTCTGGTCCAAATGAACGGTTTCTCAGGGACAATTACAAACAGCCAAATGAAAACCCCAAGTACAGAGAGGGTGGTCGATGACAATTGAACCCGATATCTCCAGAATACGAGCCTCACTCGCTCGATTACCAAAAGAATGAAATAAGTTAAAATTAGTCTTCATTTTTCCTTTTAGCTCTGCAGTTGATTCTATGTAATATATTTCTGGACACGTATTACATAGCTGCTTTCTGGTGCATGCTTAGATAGTAAACCTATGGGTATGTAAAGGGGTAGAGTGAGACTGAAATTCAATGCCACAGCCGGTATTTGAATAACGATCTTCCGCTCTCCGCCCAGCTGTTCTAATCACTGAGCTACCGTGGCCAACATGCCAACATGACATCAAATTGTCCAACTCGCTCGCATTTTTCCGGTGAACCACACAAGGAGATCTCAAATACACATGAGAACACATCCTAATGGCGACTTACTATGCTGTGAGTACTTAAGTCCCGGGTTTCATAGTTCAACCAATTATTAAGTAAATCCATTGGGTTCGCGACAATATGTTCACGACAAATTAAAGAAAGTTTATTTCACAAACGTACAAATTATTCAGAAAAGAAATTGTTTTCAATGGCATGTCTAGCAAAGCTCAGCAGCAAGCTTCACAGCAAACGCAATATTGACACTTGGCTTAAAAGTTCATTGGCAATATCGATTCTGTGCTTCTTGCATAATGTCATAATAAAGTAGTGGGCTGCAATTAATTCAAAAATGTTATAGTTTTGATACCTAAATCAAGTTATGGTGAAATACACATTATTTTAAGAGTATAACATTCTCTAAATGTAATTTAATGACTGAAGGAGCAAAGCACTTGGTTTACGATCAGTGTGGTTAATTTAATAAGTAATAAATTATAGTCCTAAAATTAGCTTGGGAGATGGAAATAAACGTGGGATTACTTGACAACTCTCTAAAGGAAAATAGCTGAGATTTTCATCTAAAAAATAGCACTTTATTCTCCATCTCCAAGGACAGTAGTGTCATTTTCTACCAATTAAATTCATTAGTGTGTCACGTTAAAACATTGATGTTAAGAACCAAAAATATTTATTTTGTGGCATCCATCTATAGCCATCTGGTTAAGAGACCTTCCTTATCTGTTGCATTACTTTTTAAAACCTATGAATATGCACTTGTGGCTAGTATAGGAAGAACTTGGAGCACTGCCAACTGGCTAGGTCGTCGAGTCATAAAGGGAGCTTGCCTTGTTCATTTATGTTTCATTTACATCTGTAGCACTCATAAACGTTACTGACGTCACACAGAGAGTAAAACTCAATAACTCTATTAAAAGAGAGAATTGAATTAAAATTGTCTTTTGTTTCTTAGCAAAGTATCAAGTAAAAGAGGAACACCAAAGAGAAACGAATAGAGAAATACAGAGAGCAGGTAGGATATTATTGCCGAAAATAAGAATTACCACGAATAGGTACATTCGTCTTGATGATACTAAAAATAAAACGTTTTGTTGGTTGCATTTGTCTTTAAATGGCCCTTTAATTTTTTGCTTTGCGTCTCTAATGTGGTCGGCATCCAAATTAAGCTGGATTTTGGAGATTTCATTTAACTAACGAGGAGTGCTTTAAGCACACAATAGAACTGCAAAAAACGGTAAAAATGAAGCAAAGAAATGGAGAGCAACAACCGTATTTAAACAAAAGAGGAGAATATATTACAGAACATTTTACAGGACCCTTCTTCACGGTACCGTTAGCGAAAAAAGGAAACTTGCCGACCCTCCAGACTGCACTATGATATTTTTCCTTCACAAGGCTGTTACAATTCATTAGAAACGTCATGCTTTACCTGATGTAATGCATTGAAGGCTTCAACTTAAAGGGTAACTTGAAGAGCACAAACCATGCAAGTAGGAGCTCAGGCGCAGTCAGAAGGGGGTATCCAGTAACTGGAGCACTTCACTGCACGTAGACCATAGTAGGCTTCTTGTGCTTCCAGCAGGGCTTCTAGGAAAAAGGGATAAAGGCTTGGCCTGAAACGTGGCCAGATTCCAACGACGACGTGCGCTAGCTATTCCAATGTCGACGCCAGTGACCTTGCCTTTGCTATATTCCCAGGAAGAGCCACAGTTGGTGAGTTAAACGCCAGGGACAAATATTTACACTGCACTATTCCACCGTAACGCCACAACGCACCAATTGCCCTTGTCTGGTCTTACAGCCCTGAAAAAGATTAGGTAAATAAAACTGATGAAAGGAAATGATGGGGAGAGGAAACGATGAGCAGAAAACTCATAGAATGGGAGCTACCCTAGTAATGGCCTAACGACCTGGGGAAACCATGAAAAACACATTAAACAACGCACAGTATGAAGAAAATGCACGAGGTGCTTGAAGGTTCTAGTACTGAATACCTACTGAAAATGTTCTTTGGTAATGCAGCGTAACTGGCTGACTCCTTAGCGCGATGGCAGCGGTGCTGCTTACCAAGTCAAGAACCCGAGTTCAATTCCCGGTAGCGACGTGGGGATTTTCTCCCGTTCGGAGACTTGGCCCGAGGCGCACAGGGCCTCGTTAGGTCCCTGAGGGTCCAGTTGAGGAGCTACTTGATTGAAAATTAGTGGCCCCTGGCCGAGAAGACCATATAACTGCCCGGGAGGGACCTGGGCGCTGACCACGTCCCACCTCTGGTACTGTACCCCACTCATGACTCCTGTGGTGAATAGAGCTGGGGTACCCAGTGGCCGGACGGCATTGACCCGCATAGGTTGTTGTGCCACGGGGTTACGTTAAGGAAGCATAACTGTGGCCAGAAGACCAAAAAGGCTTTACCAAACAGTAGCTAAGGAAACAACTTTGATTTGCCTAGTGGCGTTTCACTGGCACTCTGCCTACTGTTCTCGAGTTTAGGGTTCTATCTCTGGTATCAGGATGAGTCATGTTGCTTGGAGAAATGGTCCCAGGACTTTCAGCTCCGTGGAATCTTCGAGACCAAACGAGGAGCTCTTGTTTTTATGAATTCGGGAACTCCATGTGCTGACCATATGCTGTTGTCTACAATTATGTCCTTGTAGACGCAGGTATATGAAAATTTGTAAAGAGTACTTTGGTTTGATGGACTATGCAGTTAAGCGTTTTGTAATTCCAGAGAAGTTATCATCAACTGTCTGGAATTTTCGGGACGATACATGAAATGAATTAACTAAAACTGATGACCTGTGGCATTCTATCTCAGAATTAAGGGAAAACTATGAAACTGCCGGGATGCCTAGTGAAGAATCTGATGTGTTGCACACACATGTTTTTCTCTACTCTTGTACTAACCATTCTTACAAACTCTTATTCCTTGTACCCATATCTTCTTCGCGTTGGACGAGATAAACATTTGCAGAACTTATCTTATTGTTTATTTCCGCGTAGGTGCAAGCAGAATAAGGGGGTACAGTTGGCTTTGAGCGATAGTCAAATCTTCTAAGGCTTTCAGATTTCGTTTTCTTTGTACGGTTAACATAAAAAGTGACTAACGATGTTCCATTTGACAGAAGTATAAGCTGTCCAAAACTCACACAAATAATTCTCTAAAATGGTTCACTTTACAAAAAAAAAAAAAAAAAAAAAAAAAAAAAAAAAAAAAAAAAAAAGGGAGAGAGAGAGAAAAAAAAAGGATGTATACATGTAAAAGACAATTTGTGTGCTTTAGCAAGATCTACATTTTTTGTATAGTAAGTTTTTGCCTATATTTTACGGTTTACATTTTATGCAAAAGTCATCCAGAGTAAATAGGATTTCATGGGCTATAGCCAGAAGATTCAAGATATACATACATTTGTCATAAAAATATATCAAGCATATGTCATTTTAATCCAAATTGTTAGAGCCATTTTCGAAACATTTTCGATATAAGGGGTAGTTTAGGGTGGAACAATTTTCTTCAGAATCTTTGTGCCGTATCCTTAAAAGGCATTAAACTTAAATACCACCTTTGGTTTTTAACCGACTTAAGTTTTGCTGTCCACAGACTGACAGACACACACATGGACCTTTTTCTAAAAATGTTTTTTTTGGATTCAGGGGGCCTCAGAACATATAAAGGGTCTTCCAACAAGGGTGTCCTGTCCTTGAACTTAAATAAAACACGTTCTATGCATAATAGAGGTCTGTTTTTCTATTTTGGAACCTAATTAATACCATTACGTGTGGAAGAGAACATCAGTTAAGTGACCGCCGCGACTTCTTTGGGTTGCGCGTATACGGTTGATCCAATTTTCAATGACAGAAGAACATAACTTAGGTCCAACTTCACGACTAACATGCATGATGTTATTCATAACATCATTTCCTGTTTCTGGCTTGTTGGCATAAACTCGATATTTAACATAACCCCACAAGAAGTAATCCAACGGCGTTAAATCACTTTATCTCGGGGGCCAGTTAACATCACCACCACGGGAAATGAAGAAACCTCTGAACTTCCTCAAAGGATTGATTGTTTCGAGAGCAGTATGACATGTGTCACCATCTTGTTGGAACTGGATGTTTCTGAGATCCATACCATCCAGTTGAGGCCCAAAACAGTACCTTATAACAGACAGGTATCTTTCTCCATTGACAGCTAGAGCTTCTTCATCTTGGTCTTGAAAAACATATGGACCAATAATTCCACCATACCAAAATCCACACCACACAGTAACCATTTGGGGATAAAGCACTCGTTCTTGAATCTACATTAGATTGTGATTGCTCCAATAGCGGTAATTTTTTGTTTAACAAAACCATCCATCCAAAAGTGGGCTTCGTCGCTGTAGATGGTTTTTCAATAAAACTCCGGATCAGCTTCCAATTGCTCCATAGCCCAGTTTGTGAATACACGACACAATCTATGGTCACTGGGCTTTAGTTCTTGAATTAACACCATTTTGTAAGCGTGCAACTTCAAGTCCAGTTGCAGAATTCGCCAAGTCGTGGTCGGCACGCTTGCGCTTGACGAATTGATTTGTTTCCGTCCCCGTGTACACTCTCACGAACGGCGCCTATATTTTCGTTGGAGCGCTTACGTCGATTACGTACAGGCGTTCTTTGATCCCTGACAGAACCACTTCTTTCAAATGTATCGATCAAACGCCGAATCGTTCTTTTGCAGGGACGATTATACACAGGTAAACTTCACGCAATACACGGAAGGTTTGGTGAACAGATTATCCATTTTGATAATACATTTTCACAATACATTTTCACAATTTCTACGCGTTGCTGAACACTGTAGTGTTCTATGCCTACTTGTCAATAACAACTGTAACCACATGAAGAAAATGACTGCTGTAACTCTCTAACAATGGCAGCTATCACATGTTAAAGACAGGCCACTCTTGTTGAAACACCCTTTATTTCCGGGGAAATCTCAACATCGAATTTTTGGGTGGAATACAGTACTTCCTTTACTTTACTATACGTACTAGAGAAAGCAAAAATGAAATAATCACTAACAAAACTTACTACATGACTAACTGTAGCCGCAACATCTATCGTCAAAGTGTTTTAAGCTTCGGACTTTATTAGATTGTGTAAATAGCTGGTTCGTTGAATATGACAACGTTCAAGGAACATCTCTATAGTTTTACTCTCTGATGTGTACATATTAACGGAGTTGTTTCAATACAGGTTGTTCCAGCTTGAGTGCGTGTCAGCGAGCGGTGGAGTACTGATGCCTTATAGGAGTCTACCTGCAGCATGCAATACAGCTTGGAACCGGGGCAAGCTGTCATCACCACTGAATGAAGTGTTGTATAGTGACGCTGTACATTCCATTCCCTTGTCAGATTCAACAGTTTATGACACACAGGACGCTGCGGAAATCCGTCTCTTCCCACGAACTGGACAACTGGCCTTTACTCTTCCAGCCAGGCTCCCAGTACTGCTGCTGCGTACGCACAAGTACTCAGCCGAACAAGCTAGTCTAACATTTTAGTTGACTTATTGCCATTCCAACTGATCCCCAATATTGTTATAAATATCTATTAACTCAGGTCCTATAAAGATTCAATTCTGCTGTGGTCACCAAATGTTTTAACCTTAGCGGCAAAGCAAAATTTGTCAGAAGCATACAACTAACTAGTGTACTTGAATCAATGTAGAGTATATTATTAAAAGGTATCTCTTTAATTATCACCTTAAATGTTGAAATCTTGTGAAGCAAATGAAATTTGAAGTCGGAAGTGTTATTTGAGTCTTGATACAAAGTGTTATATAAGTTATGTGATATATTAATTTTCTTTAAGTTTAAACTTCATTCATAATTTTAAAATTAATTAAGCTTCCATCATTTTTGTGAATTAAATATTGGGTCGTAACGCACATACATTCGTTTAACATTTAGGCACACGTGCTGGCGTACAAAATACACCATATTAACTAAATACATTATATTATTTAAATTCTTTGTTAGACATTTTATAGCCACCTAACCCATTGTGCGGGTGTATGGAATGACCGCTAGCAGAGACATCGACGTCTGCTATATCATATGATAGATAGTGTTATATTTGAAATGCGCTTTGACATGTGTAGACATGTCTGTCTGGTGCACCAAATACACTATGCGTGATATTATACAAGTATATTTGATTGTTTTGTGTCCGCTTAGTTATTTACTACTTCATTAGAATTTAAGACTGTCACAGTCTAAATTACTTTTGTAGGGATCCTAGTCGTCTGGTTGAAGGAGAAATGAATCTTTTCGCCCAAGTTATAGCTGCAGATGAATCTGTAGTAAACTGCAAAATCACCTACTGCTTAGGAGATCAGGTGCAGTAGATGAAATGCTGATACCTTTTATGGCAAGATATAGCTTTATGCAATACATTCCCGATAAACCACCAAAATATGGGTTAAAAGTATTTGTAGCATGTGATTCCAAAGCCTTTTGTCACTCATTTAGAAATGTTAGTGGTTAGCAACCAGAAGGACAGTCTAAAATGTCCAACAAACCAGCAGAAATCACTCACCGCTTGCTTGAAACAGGGAACGGAAAAAACAGAAACGTAACTTGTGATAACTGGTACACAAGTTACGCTTTGGCGATGATTCTTTTGAAAGACGAAATAAGAATGGTTGGAACCTCGAAGAAAAATAAACTTTTGCTCCCATTAGAATTTTCGCTACATAAAACAATAGAAGTAGGATTGTCTGTTTTGGAGTTTCAGAAGGAGGTTACTATCGTGCCCTACGTCCCCAAGAAAAACCGGTCACTAATTTTATTTTTTACTATGCACAGTGATTCTGTAACTTATTCTGCAACCAAAACGCCTGGCATAATAATGGATTATAATATCTGCAAAAGTGACGTTGACACCGTGGTTAAATATATGCGACACTTATACAGTATCCGTAAGGTCAAGGAGAGGGCCTTTGGCTATATTTTCCCAACTGCTAAATGTAGCAAGTATAAACGGTCAAATTCTACATAATACAACACACATCAATGAAGGTCATAAATACATATGTTATCTGAGAGCCTTATGACTATCTTTCATGAAGCCACAACTTACATAAGAGCTGAACTGAAGAGCTTACCTTCAGATATTGACTTTTTCAAATCCTGTTACATCATTATGACCTAAAACAGCTTCTGCTGACTGCCAATGTATGTGTGATAAACCTAAAATATTTAATTAAAGATTTTCCCAATAATTTTCGTTCTTTGGACACTACTGTTGTGTGGTGTACAGAATGCACCACGCGTGTACCAGTGTTACATAAATAGGCGTGTGTACTTAAAGGTTTAAATTACAATATGTTTATTTATGTTCACTGAAATAGATGGCGCCTCGGTAACGTGTGTGACTCACATTTTGGAGATCCCGGGTTTAAACCTGCGGGGCCGAACAGTGATCACCAATACTGGATGCGCTTCAAAGTTTGCTGGCTCCTCGATAGGCCACTGAACCCAAGGTATTGGCTTGTAAAACCTGGGGGTGTAAGTGCTACTAAGAGGAGGGGAATCCGTTTAAGAAGGAGGCGAAAAAGAAGATACTCCGAGTGTTTATTTCAAAGTGTGTCATGACGTCATTGCTTTGGGTTGATGTCCTTGAGCTAGTCTCGGCTCTAGGGGGAAGAACATAACGTAGTATACGTTTGACCAAGAAATTGCCTAGCAAGCACGGCGTACAATCTCAGGATTACTAATATGATAACGACATTAGTCATAAAAAGCAGACCAAATAAGTTGACTAGCAATATCACAACTTCTTCACTTCATAGTGTAAGCAATTAAGAGCCTGTTCCGCCTTCAAAGTCTTCCTTCTATCGTTTCCTGGGTCTGCCCACCGATCTCCTTCCTTTAGAATAAGCATTACTTGTTTAGTAAGTCTGATATCTGGCATGCTTTTCAACATGTTCTTTCCACTTTTGCTTTAAATCTTTTAAAATTTCATTTACACTAAGATCTCCTAAACCTTCTGTTATACTTCTATTTGTTATTAGCTCTCTCCGTATATCCCTTCACACCTCTTAAGTATTTTATTTCTGAAGGCTGTATTTTACTCAGTTGCTTTTTAGTTAATGTTCAAGTCTCGCTTGCTAATATAGGTAGTCATAACTGTATAAAACTTTAGTTTTGTTTCTTTACGCATTGTGTTTCTAAATGTTCTATTAATTGTTTCACACACTTTGAAGTTTGCATATTTTACTGTTCACGTCATATTCCTTATCATAACCAACATCACTTCCAAAGAAGATAAAATGACTCGTCTGTTTTACACAACGGTTATTTTTAACTATTTTTGTTTTAATTTGTTGTTTATAAACTTAATTAGGTTTAAGCCTAGATTTTTGTAGGAGAGACTCGCTATTTTGAATAATAACAAAATCGTCGGCAAATAATATATTTTAAAAAGCTGTTCTTTAAAGTTTTAAAACCTACGTTCACTAGTTGCTTCCATTTCCTCACTAGATCGTCAATATAAATACTAAAAAGTGTACTTGATAAAGTAAATCTTTGTCTGACACCCCGATTAATAACAAATTTTGCGGAAATTTTACCATTGTTCTACACATTTATCTATTTATTAATTTTTTTATTTATTTATTTTTTTTTTTAAACTAGAAGCATTGTATCATTCTTATAAGCTGTTATTGGTATTACCTTTCTTCCAATATTTGCCACACTTTACATTGGTTTACTCTATCAAAGGCTTTTTTTCAAAACCAACAAAGGACATATGCGTTTCTTCATTAAATTCGGAATGTTTTTCAACGAGCTGTTTAACGATAAAGATGTTAACTGCAAAGGATCTGCCCCTTCTAAGTCCAGTTTGTTGTTCCAAGATAATATAGCTATATTTTGTAATCTTCTGTTAATTATTTTACAAATATTTTGTAGGTAGTATTCACTAGACATGTTCCTCTGTGATTTCTACAATCGTTCCGTTTCCCTTTTTTGAAGATTGTCTAATGGCCAATCTTCTAGTGTACATTGTTTCCTCCAACACATGCTACAGAAATGTTGTTGTTGTTTTCTAGTGCCTTGCATCTGGCAATGAAGCCATTAGCATTGCAGAAATGTAGTAGTCGGAGATTTATCAAATCTCTCTATATTTAAATAACCCTCCATTCAATCCATCCTGGCCTGGTGCTTTCCTACTTTTAGTTTTTATCAGTTCTTCTTCTAATTAAATTGAAATTAAACATTTTTCATATGCGACATAGGGCTTTATTGTATTATAACCATTTACATTCAGGTATTATACTTAAATATGCTGCATCTTTCTCATTTTGGCTTAAAGGAATTTAGGGGTGAGTTTAGGAAATTCTACACTTTGTATGCTAGCAGTACCAAATTTTAACCACGTTAATATAGTGTTTAGATAGGCAGCTGTACAAAATTTGCAGTCAAACAGTTTTTTTAATTAAAAACTTTTAATTCATTATAAAGATACTCTGATTAAAAATGCTCCTTGCTTCATGCACCTCAGTCATAATTGCTCTGGATTTTGATTTTACACCAGTACTTTAGTATCTAGAAATTTTTAAATATGTCTATTTACAGATTTCAAGTTTTTTTAACTTTCCATCGGTATTTGAATGTGAATATGTTCAATATAACTTGGCTAATATCAAAATCCAGATCAATTTTGGAGCCATGTGTGAATAAGAACACATCCTGAAATTTTCAAAAGAATCCCTTAAGAACTCTGTCGCAACGAGTTTTTTAGTTGCGTGAAAACGCTGAGAAAAAAGAAAGCGAGGAAAACAGCATTAAACTTTTAAAACATTCTAACGTCATCAGAGGTGTGTTCCAGCATCGGTTTCACTTTCTGACCTCGTATCCTCTTCTGTGCTGAAAATTTCTGCAATATATGGGCTCTCCTTGTGTGTTTGTTTCCTGGCACTGCATTTGCTACTCTGAATACATCTTCTACCATTGCACTTTTGACAAATGCATATTGCTCCGACTGAAATGCTTTCATTCCTAAGACTATTTAACACTTGAATTGACTTCTCACACCCCATATTAAACTCCATTACAGCTTTCAGTACTGCATGTTCAAGTTTACTCCTAGACACACACCTATTTTGAACAGATAGCTCCACACAACATTGTGAAGAGATTCATTCGAGTTCTGTGTCGTACCCATGGAATAGCGTTCTAGCAGCTAGTCAGAACGAAGTCGCTGATCCGGAGGTAGAACTTTAGTTTCCACTTCTGGAAACAACTTGCAGGACATTTTTTGTGATTTTGTGGATGCAGATTGAGGATAATTTACATGATTGAGTTTCTGATCCGTCGATATGCAGTCTCGGTGGGTGCGTACGCCTAACCACCAGCCATTTAATCACTATGCACCACTATTTAAAAATGGCCGCCAGACCTTTAAAAATGGCGCTGGCATGAAAGTCATTGCACTTTTAATAGATAAAACATTGAACAATTTTTCAACATAGAAATCCAAAAATCAACTTTTTTTTTACCCAATGGGCCAAATCTCACCCCTTAGTCCCCTTAATGACTTAGATGTTTATATGCAATAAGCTGTCTTCCATGTAAGTCGTGCTCCACATCTCTTATGAGTTTATTCCAAGATGCACCGTTTAACTTCCTTGCCGAACATTTGGCTTTATTTCCTTTTGCCTTCTATTCTTATTTAGCTTCCTCGGTATTTGCTTGTAAGTGTCTATGTTAAGCTTTCTTTTTCCCTTAACTGCATTTGCAATTTCTTCATTCCACATTCTTATCCGTGTTCTTTTTTTTCTTCTTTTTAGTATTGCTTCCTTGGCAGCTTCTTCTATACTACTCTTACATTGCTCCATTCCCCTTCTATGTCATCACTTGTTAATATTTGTTGTATTCGTTGAGCTAAGCGATTCTGATTTGATAAAGTCGTTCTGATATAAATATACTTTAAATACTTCAACGACCTTCGCAAACGTTTTCTTTTTCTTCCATCTAGCTAGTAAAGCAACTTTAGCCACTACTAAATAATGGCCTGAGTATACTTCAATAGCTCTATATGCATACACGTGTTGAACTTGCTTGCCAATCTTCTTGTTTGCTAAGGCATAATCTGTTATGTTTCTAGCACTCCATATACAGATATTAATTCACATCAGTTTTTCCTAAAAATGATTTTGTAAACATAGATTATTATTCTGCCATTTATATATGTATAGCTTTCAGCTTTTGCTTTCTACTTTTGAACTATTAGTAGTGCTACACCGCTGCTCGCTTGTTTGTGCTGCGCTATCACACTGTATTGTATATTGTGTATCCATTTAAATTTTTAGTTCCTCTTAATTTCTGTTTAGTCCGATATATTGTGCCTACATTGATCTTGTGTTTCTCTTTTAATCTTTTACATATTTCTTCAGAACAAGGCTTAAAATAAAATAAAATAAGACTACATTCGCAGAAGGGATTCGCGCATAGTATATTGACAAATTCATGTCTTTGATAAGAGAGATCCCACTCACAGCATCTAGGGACTTCCCAGATTGGCCAAAAAACGCACAGTGTGAAACAGGTTTTGCTCCGACATAGGTATACCTTGCAGACCGACAACTGTTGCTACGGCGTGGAATCTTCTCATGTTCAAGCCGAACGCCGTGTTTCCTATGCAACTTTTCGGATACACGAGTCAAACGCTTCTGCAGAAGCATTAGGCGCATTCAATCCTAGGCTCAGCAGCTAGACAACTCACGTCATACAACATATCTAAGCACACTTTCGAAATGAACACACAGCATATTATTAATGTTTAGTTCCCAGGACTGTTGCTGGCGATGTTTAAGTAATGGCAGAAGAAGCGAGTATCGTATGCTCCAATCCTCAGTCCTATATAGCCAGTGCACACTTATGTCCTTGACCATACACAGTTCAAAAGAGGTTTGTTATGTATGCATGTAGTCAACCCCAACACTGATAAGCTACAAATGCTCTAAAATTAGGTAAATATGGCCTCCTTGATATTACTCTTCTATTTGGAGCTCGTCCCATAATACTTCTAAAATTGAATGTGGGGTTCGAGGGAGTTCAATACCGTCGAAGACTTTTTCTATGTTTCCGGTCTTAAATATACTGATGTATACTGGAATATGTGGATTTTTTCCATAATTTAGACTTTTTCCCAAGGAGTTGTATTTTTTTAATGCAGTTAAGTTTTTCGTGTGGGAAATGTAGGGAATGTGTAGCTTCATAATCAAAGGTAAATCCTTTGTCATCAGGGTATCAACAAAGTCACGTCCTTTTTCAGGCTTTGTAATTTATTTATCCTTAGTAAGTAGATGAAGTATTACATTCCACACAAAATTTGGATTCCAAGATTTTTCCGGAAAAGTATTTGAGACTCCCTGAAGTAAATGATTATTTTTAGAACACTGCGTGCGTGCGTGCGTGTGTGTGTGTGTGTGTGTGCATGTGCGTGTGCGTGTGCGCGTGCGTGCGTGCGTGTGTGTGTGAACAGCACAACAAATAATCTAAAAGTCTGTCAAGTCTGTCAACTCATCTAATTATACGATACGATTTCCTATAACATTCTTTCAGCCCAAGCCAATCTTAATATGGAGTAACATTCCTTATTTATAATTTTTAAATAGCTTTAAAGATTTTGATTTAAACGCCAAGTAATAAGGATATTTGCATCTAAAATAAATCATATACATTTAAAATCCTGGAAATAGCATGCAAATACCTCTACGTTATAAACGAATGATGTGAACCAAGGAACACAGAACCAGGCTACCACAGATCAGGCTACTCTGTGTAAATAAAAACTGTGAAGAATAAACCGAACATTTTTATCCAATTTATATCAGTATAATACATAAACACAATAAATCATAGTGATTAGGATAAATAAATTGGGCAGTAATGGGTTTAGAGCAAGCAATCCCTTTGTATGCATGTAAATTGATTTCACAACTTTTTCTATGTGCGTAATGCAAAACAATAAATTCCAACTGAACTTTTTAATATTTGTGACTAATAGAAAATAATTTTTAAATCCTTAATTCCAAACGGTGCCCTGAAAATAGCAAGCTAATACGTTATAAGTTGCGCTCCAAGGCGCATTTTGAGTATTAAAAAATGCTGAAAAGGCGTATTTGAGAAAAACGGTGTTTAATTTCAACACAGTGCCTTATCTATATGGAAAAGGCCCGATTAAATATGCATTATGGCTTTAAAATGTTATTAAATTGTGAAGCATGAAGTACAAGTCGTAGGTATAACAAAATTGAGGAAACAAAAGGTCGAAAACATTTTTTACCTTGCTTCACAGATACAGTGCCTTAATTAGCTGAAAATATTTCTGAGGTCCTGTATCGCGAAGTATGTAATCAGTAGCAGTGGTTGCGGAATGTTTTGTTTGTATAGACATGGTTACACCCTGAAACCCTTAGGGAGAATGTGCAGGAATTACACTCTGTATACGCTGGCGGCGATGAAATACGCTAACCTTCTGGACTCACTTGTTCACTTAATTTTATTGCTTTTGCTTCAGCGTAGCTCTGTTCTTGTGTAACCGTATCGTAGTTTTCATTAATATGCAATAATTAAGCATGGCTACCACTTACATAGATATCCATTTCTGTCTTAGCAGTCCGTATTTTCGCATTTTGGACCACCTAACATTCTGTTAGTAGGTATATCTAATTCTAAAAGCAACAGACTGGATAATAGAATACATGTGAAAGAAATGCTCTCAATAAATATTAATGAAATATTAATACAATACCAGTATACATATTCCTTAATGTTTCGTTTCATAACAGTGCTGGCGCATTCCACTTTAATTATAATGGTGATGTATATTTAAGGGTGCTCAACGACTAGACCATTAGTGTCCTTATAAAACTGTTTCGTTATAGGAAAACAAAACAGTTTAGTGGTGAATTAATACGTGATAAAAATCAACAAAATCCTTCCGGTACCATTTCTATCCCTTTATTGCCTTTTAAACTTTTTTCCCAAATATAGTTTTCTTCTCATCCTTAATACAGTCTGGAGTTTTTCCTGCTATCACAGCATCGTAACTTTTACTTCTCGTAGCCTTGACTCAGTCCTTTCAGTGACTCTCTTCACTTTATTTGTCTCTCGCTCGAGGTCCGTTAGAATCTTCTTCATGACGACTGACATATCTTTCACGACGACACACACATGCACAGCTGTCTCGCACTCACTCACACACTGCTCGACTGCTGTCTGTAACCGTGAACTCACTCTCCGCTGTTTCCTGGCCTCCTTATATAGTGCGGATATCACACGTACTTTTCGCGATCTGCTTCAAACACGCCGGCGGTGTCATAACTAGATCCTTCTCGAAGACGCCGGAGATAAGTCTTTTGTGTAACCGCTTCGATTGCTGTTAGTCACGTGTTCGCATGCGTGAGTGGTGTGAGGTAGCTTGAACTTATGCCTTGTTTGCTCGCCGGACCGACATGTGGCGTGAAGCAGTTTAGCCCCATCCATCCTTTGTTTTGCGCTGAGTCCAGTGTCACGATAATTTAAAGTTCTAAGGCTACAAATTTTGTTAAGTGGAGGTTGTAAGGTGGTTAGAGTAAAATATATATTTAATTCGTTCTCTTTTAGCTATTTTCGATACTTAATCCTAATTTTATCCCATTAAATCTTTCAAAAGCGCATTTGGAGTAAATTTAAATGCACAGTGACAAAAACTGGAAATGGTTCCTTATCGTTCTCTTATTCTGCAAGTATGTTTAAAATTTTCTCAAGAACCATGCCTTGCAATAATGAAATTTTAGCACTCATTTCTAGGTTACTTCGGGAGGTAATGACATTTTTATAATCCTAGCACTAAAATGATGAATCCTAGAAATGTTTGTATTTTAAAAATGGGTGAAGAATTAGTATATCCATTATAACATTAAAAATACCACTGATTCATATTTCTGTTATGTAAAAATGTCAGTACATTTGTTGTATTTGTGTTCCAGATTTTACACCTCTAGATCAAATAGCTTCTCTGAAAGGTGCAATTAAACTAATTTAATTACTAGCATGGGACTTTATACCGCCCCTTAAAGTATATACAAACGGCGTACAAACCTGACATGACGAAGCAAGTAGTATGACAAAAATGGTTTGAAATACTGGTTGAAACAAAAATGAATAATGGAAGAGCAATTCAAACCCACGTTTCGAAATGTTCTCAAGTTGTACATTTTTTGGATCGCTTGTTAGGATATTCAGATCACATTTACGAGTGGTTTCGGGATAGAATCGATGCCTTATTCGCTCTAGCCAATGTCATCCTTAGATGAGTGCCTTATGTGTACTTTTTTATATTTCATTCACCTTCATAAAGTATTCTTACAAACATTTAATTTTCTATCTGCTTCATGTTAATCAAGATAAACCTTTGAAGAAACAGTTGCATTACTCATGTCATTGTAGGTTCAAGGGGAATACAACCAGCCGAATTGACGGTTAATTTGTTTATAGATGGGATATCAATATGGCTTCAAATTTCCATACTCTATCCATAGCATTGTGAGAAACACCTGAATAGCGAGAGCAGATTAGAAATACATTTAAAAAGTATCGGTCATACTGTAAATGGTTAAGAGCACTTTTTTTGCACAGTAATTTTTCTATTATCTCAACGTTTAGCAATTATACAAAATAAATTAATACAAACTTTCTTCCGAATAAAGAGGACTTTAAAGAAGATATAAGCTGTGCGCACATATCATTCGTCATCTATATATATCATCTAGATATCTTAAATACATGGAATTTTGATCAAAATCAAAAGTCATTTTTTTTTAAAAAAATCAAATGTTCCGTGTAAAAGATAGTTGATCGAGGAATTTTTTGAAAATTATTGTGTCGTACCCCTGGAGGTTGCCAAACATCAGTATCAAGTTTTTTAATTATCAAACGTCTTGTACGTTAGCTAAGCTGCTCATACAAACACCACACATATACAAACACACACATGAAATTGTTTAAAGATTTTGCTTTATTCACGGGACATTAAAACACTATGTCAAGTGAAATCTCTATATCGAATTGGGTGGAATACAATATCTTCTCTACCTACTAGGTGCTGTTAGAGAAAGTAAAATGAGTAGATTTGAGAAGCTTCACTGAAATTTCTCTCAAAATACCTAAATCTAAGGTCTCTTCAACCTCTGAGTGAAATAGAAAAATCCGTAGACCCCGAAAGAATGGGCACGCACACTGGAAACAAGCTCCAGATATAAGTGCACTGTTGATACAATTAGGGAAATGTCCGCTATCAGACGGTAACTAAACCTAGCACTCTCGAATATAGATTTTGTGTGTACATATTGTGCGAACTTGAGAGGAAAGAACTTAAAAAACTTAACCTCGAAAATAACAACATAAAACGCTTATAAACCTTGTGTACGTGAGGGACATACCAGGAGAGAGAGAGAGAGAGAGAGAGAGAGAGAGAAAGAGAGAGAGAGAATTGTGCAAGCTAACACAAAAGTCATGTATTTGCATGCACTCATGCACAAAAACACCTTCACATGCCGCAGTGAAATGCAGCGAAGCCCAGACTGTAGAATATAAGCTTGACAGTCGCTAATTAAGTAACTGTAACTTCTTTATGTTTTTTTTTTTTTTTTTTTTTTTTTTTGAAATGATTAAACCTCCATGATATACAGTTTTTATACACAATGGATGCTAACGCTGGTGTAGAAACCGTCTTATGAAATAAGTGGTCAAATAAGAGATGGTTTACCACACCAGTAGCTCGTACTAAACGAAATTCCTACATTGGAGGTCGCAGGGATTTCATATCATTGACTACTACGACCTCCAGATTGTGCCATTAGCCCTTTGATCTTATGGATGTGTGTACAGATTGTCCTGGCGTCCGTGCACACAAAACGAATTTAGTGATACGCACTGTTTGGGCGCATCTCAGTTTCTTATCGTCCCACGGGTCTCGCGAGGGACGAGGCATAACTTCTGATCTATGAATGCTGACAGCTTTGCAATGTACGTGACAAGAGGCGTGGCGCTGTAATCTTAAAAAGGAAAGGTGGGGGCGGGTAGATGCACCTGGCCTCGTGTAAAAGCCTAGTTTTAATCTTCTTTAGATTTATCTTCAAGTTATTAATACCTTATGTGGAAAAGATTGCAAATGCTACTTGAAATATGTAGCATTTATTGGGTTCAAAAATTCTGTGTTGTAAAACTTTACAGTAAATAAAATGAAATATTATATTGAAAAGTATAAAATGTTCAGTCCTTCTACAAATTCTCCCTATATTTGCACTGAAATTAAAATTCGTATTGAAATGATTTTAAACACGTTTATCCATTACATTATATTTTAATACAGTTTGTGTTTTCGAATGAAAGGTTCTCTTCTAATATCTATGCAATAAACCGCCTTCCTTGGGTGGCATTAAAATTTAATCAGATTTTCCATGAATTTCCACAGTTTCTGAAATATGTCGAACTGCGTTATCACCTTGCCATTGACCAATAATCTGGCCACGTGCAGTTTCTGTTGTATCAAGCAACAGTGGAGAAACAATTTGTACTGAGCCGTCAGAAATAATCAATACTTCCCGTGTCATTGACGAGTTATTGGCTATAATTATGTCCAGCCAGTAGCATGAATACTGCTGTCAGTGGAAAGGGATAAACAGTAAAAGAAGTGGAACCTCGAAAGTCTGGTTAAATAATCATGATAATCTTCTAAATTCGCTTTCTGTACCTTTACAATTATCAACTTGAGTAGAAGGTAATTTATTTTGAGAGGAATTGCTCTGTATAGCTCAGCGGTGCTCAACCGAGGCAGGTTAGGTGAGGTTGAAGTCACCTTCTTCCGCCCGCTGGGACAGAATGGTGTATTTTCCATGGTTACTGAGTTCCAGTCCTGGCATATTCTTATGTACAGGCGTAAAGGTTCATATTCTACTCCCGATTAACCTACGATGTTTCTGAGGATTATTTTTTGGCACAATTTACGTTTCAGAACGTCTTCAATATTTACTACAACAGATGAAATGCAACGTCTCAAAAGATAAGCAAGATACGCTTATCTTGCTGCGATACTCACTTTTCATGTAGTTCGTTTTTGAAAATGTTTGTTCGCAGATGTCAGTGAAAGTCAGACTGCCAAAACTAGGTGCAAACAAACGCAATCTCGGATGCTCACAGCAGGGCAGAGACCTAAATACTTCCACCCCCCCCCCTTCTTTCTCAGAACATTAATATTGTAATCAATAATTATAAATTGAAAATAAAAGAGGTATTCAGGACTTGGTCAAAATAAAAGAAACCGAGTCAATTAAGAATGGGGAGCCCCCTAGTCTGCGGTTGCACAGGCTAGGGGGCTTCTTTTTCTCCAGTAAGGTAGAAATTGCTTGAATCCAAAGAATTTGGATCCTTATTAAATAAATGAAAATCTATGCGTAATTTCAATATGTCCAAACCCTTGACTAATTAATTCCCTTATCTGAAGTGACAGATTCGAAGCTCAGTCTCTCAGTGTTTGTTTCTGAATGGCCTAAGCAAACGTACTATGTGTAAATTTATATAATTATATTAGGCCAAAAAGTAAACTTACCCAAAAGCCTGCAACAGGTAGAACAATGTACCTTCTTTTGGTCCCCCAAGGTTTCGATTTCTAACCATACGTGTTTTTTGTCAATGTGAAAGTTGTCATCTAAGAGTGATAGCATATAGTATTTAAAGGAAGAGATTTCTAAGTGCTCACAGAACGTCTTTAGAGTTCTCGAAGAAACAGTTGAATTTACTTTTCTCGTACAGCTTTAATTCTTGTAAAAGGTACAAATCTTTGTAACGTGCGCCGATTGCTGATAAACTCAGAAACCACTACTTTGCATATACTTTCACCACAAACAAATAGATGTTCTTCAGTTCATCCAATTTACTAACACTGAGAGACAGCTGAGAATTAAAGACATCTCCAGTGAATACTCTTTTGGTCATGCACCTTTCATGATGCAAGGCTTTAAGCGACCTTACTTTTAGATTGAAGCCCACAGTTGTCCCTAGAAACAATGCAAAATTCAATGAGTTTAGGGTAATCATTCTTCACCTGTTCAAGACTAACATAACTTGTCGATTGGATGGTAATTTGTGTTCAATGATCTGATGCGCAACTTCACCGACTAAATAGGTAACTGTGTCAGTACTTCTTAAACTACTCGCCATGATGTAAATAAACGTTCACAGTGATACCCAATGGAAACCGGGGCTCAACTGAGGGTGGACAGTATGGCAGCAGACGAGTATACGCATAAGCAGAAATAAGCAACATAGCGCAACCTCTCGGCCATTGCGGCACAGGTTCCTCTTCTTTAATTTCAACAAAATAGGTATTAAAATTCTTCTTAACACAGAAGGAAAAAACTAGGGAATTTGCGTGAAGAAATATAAAATTAGAAAAATAAGGATTATCCTAGTAACACACACACGCGCGTACTTCTTAGTGTGCACCATGTTTGTACATAAAAGGCAGAGGCCTGTATATTTGAAATATAATTTATAAACTATAATGTTATGTATTACAAAAATTGGGCCAATTTCTTAAATTATATAAGAACAGCAACTATAAATGTAGAATTAAGAAAATCTGAAACTAAATCCCTAGCGCAATAGCCCAGGAAGCGCCAAGGCTTGCTGCCCAGCCGCTGCATCCACCACCTCTGCCCACTACAGGAATCATTGGTGGGTTGCAGTACTGGAGGGTGGGACGTGGTCAGCGCCCCGAGCCCTCCCGGCCAGTTCTGCGGCCTTCACGACCTGGGGCCGCTACTTCTCTATGAAGTAGTTCCTCAATTAGTACCCCCGGGACCTAACGAGGCTGAGTGCACCCCGTGCCAGACCTCCTAGCGGGGGGAAATCCCCATGGTGGCACCGGGGATCGAACCCGGGTCCCCAAGGCCAGAAGCAAGCGCGCTACCGATTGCGCTACGGAGGTGGTTATGAAAGTCTAATCCACTCATTTTTATAAATACTGTTTCCTAGGTTCACCATAAGTTCAAACTCATTAGAACAGAAAGTTCTTCAAATAAGTGCACCCATGCGAACATCAGTATACCAAAATTATTTTGTCTGTTTATTAATTTACATGCGCTACTTTGGAACAACAAACTTGATTTCCACATATGTTCTGTCCCAAGTAGTGTACAACGGTTAACCAAAGTATGAACTCTGGGAAAACAACATGGCAATTGCTTTTTCTGCTTCTTTACATTAACATGTGGCAATCGATTGCAACGTTTCAGGTCTAGTACTGCGATGTCAGTAGCGCCCTATCGATTTTGCAAGTAATGTTTACACTGGAAGTCATGTAAGCTGATTAACCTCCTCACACACATTAGGCCCTTAAGCCCTGTTGCGGCCTCTACAGCCCAGGGTTTTCCCAATAGAGACATCACTGCTTTATAGAGCACCTCTAAGCTAGACAATACCGCTGACCAGTTGCATTAAAGACGAGCGCGAAACAGGGGAACATTTTCATCTAAACTGTTTAATACGCGTTAGAGAATCATCACTGCAAACAAATTAACTTGAGCTTTTCTTTTAAGTTTAAGCTACTGAGCAGAATGACTTTGTAGTATTGTGTGAGGCTCCCATTTAAGAGGCCATGGGTGCGATTCCCATTGACCGCTCGCTCTGACTGACGGATTTGTTTGGTTGTCTCTGTAGATGAGTACTGTGTTGGTTTCTCATCTACCACAATTTCCATCATTTCCCTTTTTCTTCTCATGTTTTAAGTATGCTTTTCTAGGTGTCGTGGTGTGTGGCGGTGCCGGACAGATGGGCGGATGCTTGCTCCCAGGTAAATCTATTCGCGATTGACTGTGGAGGAATGCTTAGTTCAATGGGTCTTTCATCGCCTTCCCTGGGCATTTTTAGATACTTCTGTGTCCTGTTCGGCAGCAGCTTGTAAGCTACACGTGGTCCTCCTGGGGCCGGTGGGGGGGGGGGGGGGTGGTGGAGCGCGATAGAGCTCGTGAAAGTCTCAGTACGCGTGATGTCGCCTTGTACTGTATACCTTATACAAGTGATGCCCAGACTAATGCGAAAGAAGTGAGGGCGAATTTGCCTCCACCTGCTGTTTGCCGAGGTATAACACATTCATGGGACTAAAAACGAACCTCTCTGATGCTTGCTTATCTAAATGAGTGAAGGGGAAATGTTTCATATACGAAGCAAAGGAGGTAGCGTAGAGCAACAAAGTGACGTCATGAGCACATATAAGCCAATAGTGCCAATCGCTGTTCTATATCATGCACCCCAAGTTCAAGTTTAAGCTATCAGAGATCTTTAAATTTGTAAGTTAATCTATATATGTGAAAATATTGCGACAAATGACACTTTCGGTTGCCTTTTCTGTCACTTAAAGTTGCATAAAAAAACACAGTTCTCCATAATATCATTGGTAACACTATCTACAATTCGCCATGACCTGGCAACTCATAGCTGTCCTCTCGTAACACGTACTTCACTGTCTTTCTCTGTCTCACAAAAGCTAGTTCGAGGATCACACTCACTAAAACTGCTTCACACACCAAACAACTAAATGTCTAGAACTGTGTCACTGCTAACAGCTGTCTCGTTCAACAGTTACCGACTCTAAACAACTCTCTCTCTCTCTCTCTCTCTCTCTCTCTCTCTCTCTCTCTCTCACCACCGCATTCGCTTATAGGTATAGGCGAGAATGACGTAGTGTGGATTCTCGGAATCCACCTTTCCATAAACAAGCCTGGCTCGAACAGTCTGGAAACGCTTTACTCTCCGCACTCATAGTGTCGGGCCACAAGCAGTGGTGTGAAGTAACTTGGTCTATAGCGTCTCTTTGATGGACTGCTGGTGTGACAATATTACTGTAGTCGTCAGTTTCAATACATTATAAATTGTAAAGTACGGAACATAGCATGCAGCTGCCTTTTTGACGAAAGTTCTCTCGTGTTTTTCTGCTCAGAAAGGAATAACCTGCAAGCGAGCTTTTAGTGCATCTAAATGTAGCTGGTTCGCATTAGGAACCAAGTTAACTTATTCTCCAGAAGGATCAAATACTCTCACGGAAGTGCATCTAGCCGCAAGTTAGAGAGTCAAAGATTAATTTAAGCTGGTGATAGCTTTACGAAAACATCCACTCTTACAAAGTATACATAAGAAAATATTGACAACGGATGGACATTGAGGTACAGTTTGACCGATTCCCTTTGACGCAGTGCTCAAAACGACAGCTCCATGTCAGTAGATTTACTGTGATCCTGGCAATTGACAGCGTCGTTATAAAAAAAAAAAAAAAAAAAAAAAAAAAAAAAAAAAAAAAAAAAAAAAAAAAAAAAAAAAAAAGGTATCCAAACAAGTTATGGTAGATGGAAGATGAGAGAAAGGTGCAGATATATAGGAAAGGTTACTTTCTACTTCTGGGTTCTTTAATATATCTTGGGAAATTTTAATTGATTCAGAATTTTTGGGGTCAAATGTGTTCACTACATTCCTGTTTCCAAATGTTCGGTGTAATAGAGAACTGCACATAATCATGTTCTCCAACGCGTTATAATAGGTTCTGGTAGAAGTAGGACATTCGGTTCTGTTGCTTTGAAAGCTTGTTTTCTATATGGTGCTTTGACAAATGCTTTCTTTACAGAAGATACCAGCTTATCTACAAGTGGGAAATTTGCACGAATTGTTTCTGCAACCCGATGTAAACCACGTGCAAGGCAAATCAGATGTATCCTATTTCAAAATATAACTTTCAGAGCAGTGCCAGCTTTTATAATGTAACTCGCAGCATCAGTCACAAAGAGTAATACATACTCCTACTGAATACCATCAGGCCATAGAAGGTTCAACGAATCAATAAAAAATTTTGATATGGAAGAGCTATTTGTAGCATTAAGATGTTCCATCGCAAGGAGAAATGGGGTGGTTGGTTCGTTTTTATGGAGATACCCAACACTAAAATTTGCAATAACCCGAGTCGGTCTGGGTGACTCAGTTGGTTAGACGAAAGCCTACTGATCCCAAGGTCGCAGGTTTAAATCCAGCCCAGACTGATGGTTTTTAAGTGTGCTTAAAAACGACAGTTCCATGTCAGTAGATTTACTGGCATGTAAAAGAAATCCTGCGGGACAAAATTACGGCACACTGGTGACGCTGATGTGATCCCGGCAATTGACAGCGTCGTTAAAGAACAAAATAAAATATCCAATAACCCGACCTCCTCTGTTTTGCGTTTCGTCGACTGACACCCACACAAAATTATCTCCAATTATTCTCCAATATTTTTAATTGTGAGATTGTAACACCTCTTTACACAATGTTTGCGAAGAGTAGATTGGTATGGCACTTTACACTTACTACACTGCTGAATGAAACTTCTGAGTGTGGGATTGGTGAGTTTCCACAATGGAATGCCTGCCGCTAAAAATGCTTCACAAAAATCATGGAGAACCGCGAAAAATTACTGTCTGAAAGTTCACGTAACAGTTTTCGAACAGGGACATTTGTGGATTTAAGTTTGATATTATCTTTGTGTTTATTAGTATTCAAATGTTGAAGTACTAGAAAACGCTTTTCACAACTAACCGTTTTCTCACACACTCCACAATACAAAATTCTACCATCTTTAGTTCTCAAATCTGCTTTAAACTCGCGTTGATGCCCCCTAACCTGCCTTTGGTGCTTACTTTTACTTTCGGCATATCTATGAAAACAACATCTTTATACAAGCTACACCCCACTGACCTCAAGTCTGAACTCACAAATGATAAAATGAGGAATTACTGTGACTTATGAACCTGCTGTCAAATTTTGGAAGTGAATTTCTAAAACAAACTATAAAGTAACACTTGAATATTTTGAAATTCATTCCTTTAATACTTCACAACTTTTTATGAATCATGTGAAATTAAACAACTAAGTTAAAACTAAATTAATATTATATTATGTTTATAAACAAAAGTTAAACATAATTCCCAGAACCCCTTAATAAGCACCTTTATTTGTACTGCTAGAATTATGAAATAAACCAGATAAGGCAAGGATTTCCCGATATGACGTAGCTAAACGCGTTGTGGACTTGAGTTGCAAGTTTCTATCAGTGTTGGCAAGTTTCAAGACCGATTCGTATTTGTATGTGCAGCAAATTCACAAGAAGTAAAAATTTTAAATTTTCTGCGTAAAACAAGCAAATATGCAGCATAATTTGAAAAATACAGAAATATTATGCACTTTAACAAAACGTGCAAAATATGCCATTATATGGCATTAAACTTTTACGTAAATTCACTCACATGTCAATTGAGAATACTTTCTGGCAACAGAGAAAAAATATGCGTTTTCATATAATTCCTGTCCCTGGAAATGAGCTAACTACAATGCTGATATTGACAACGATTGTACTTATGTCCAAAGCTTTTAGTAAAGTATACACGGAAACGAAGTCAAAAACCACCAATGGGTCATCATTCCATTGTATTCCTCAGTTTCCGTATTTACTTTCTATAACTATAACAACAGCAATAATAGTAAAAATAATAGATAACTAATTTACACGTCCGCGGAATTAATTGTACAAATACAAAGGAGTTTAACAATACAAAGGTCACCAGTATATGTAATCTAAAAACCAAAATGCTGCATAATGTGTAATATTGAATAAGAAGGTCCTAACTTTAGGTTCAAGGGCCTCATTATAATTTCTACCGCTATACTGGGCTCCCTATTTAAGTATACGTGTTTAGCACCGTGGCCAAGCGGTTACACCGTTCGCCTACCACCTCGGCGGCCCGGGTTCGATCCCAGGGACCCGAATGTGGTATTCGTGGTGCACGAAGCAGCGTCAGGGTGTGTTTTCTCCGGGTTCTCCGGTTTCCCCGCCACTCATTGCACCAATTGCTCCATAATCAGCTTTCCATTCATCCATTTCATACTATCCGCTTCCTCACTATCACACCTGGTGCTTGGCTGACCACCCGCTTCCAGGTCTTCACTCTGTCCGGTACATATGTTCCTCTGCTCTCCGACAGGCGTCTGACCCAGGCTTGTAAGTCCTAGGGGGTGTAAGTCCTACATAGGGAGAGGATAATCAGATAAAGAAGAAATGTTTAAACACTTAATTTTATTCTGTACATTTTATTAAGTAATTCCATTAAATGAAGTAAATAAATCAGTATGTTCAGCCGTATCATAGAAATACTTCATTTTTATTTTTGTGCATACGGATCTGTGCAGTAAGAGCACAATCAACGTCGGACTTAACTGTTTAGATTACTAATAAGTATTAGGAAATGCATACTGAATAGTTCTTCTTAGAGTGTGAACTGCTATAAAAATCTTGAATTAACCTTTTTAACATTTGTTTTTAAGCCCATGTTAAAGTGCATTTATGTCCTTTTCGCTTGTCAAATAAACAAAAAGTAAAAGACAAGTTCCATTCTGTATAAAGAAGAATGTGTCTTAGCGACTTTATCGTCATACTAGTTGGTCTACGTACGTCAAGTCTAGCTGGTGAATCCAGGAAAATATGCGGTCAGATTTTGATCTGTATGTGAGTACTTATAGGGAAATGTTTATTGATATTGTGCGAGCAACATGTGCAGAAGTACTTTTAGACGTAGCAAATGACCGATAGTTACGCTGTGTAAACCATGATTGTGTTCTCTTTTGTATTTATAAGACCACAGGGTGTTAGGTTTTATCTCTCCTACTTTCGTGCAGTAAACATTGGGAGCAGCACATGATGAAGCACAGTGTCCGCTCGAACTATCAGCAGTGTTTTGATTATTTCAAGGAAGGAAACAGATACGTTTGCATGACTCTCTCGCGCACATTCTAACAGGGTCATTGGCCACGTCTAAAAAACACCTTTATCGACATTTTCATGGTCTGAAGCCTGAGGATAGACCAAATAAATTAAAATAACCCTCTTCGTTTTAAAAGAGTCTGGAACGTTATTCTCGCTGCTTTCAAGTTCTTTGTGTAGCGTAATTAACTTTCCGCAATACTGGTGTTGTAGGATGTAATTAGCTACCAGGTATATTGGATAAAATCGAAGTATATTAGTCGACGGTGAGGAGAAGTAAATGGGCCCAGGTAGATAATATGGCGTTTAGCCTGTAAAGCGATAGCAAAATAATAAAACACTTTGTGTTACATTCTCGCATATCTAACAGCTCTTCCTGAGGGGTGTGTAATTATTTTCGATTTATTTATGATGCTAAGTACTGCGTGCGTGCTTCATATGAGAATTATGTTTTAAGGGGCCTGGAAACTGTAAGGTGTTAAAAATTTGCATACTCTATTTTAAAGGGTAAAAATATTCTATGATATTTCCTTATTCAGTATAAAAATGTGACTTATTGGTCATTTCAGCTGGTTGTATTAAAAAAAAAAATAAATAAATAAATAAAAAAAACCTTTAAAGGGTTCTGCTTCGCTATAAACTTTGAACTTTGGAGTTCCACGCCCCTTTTGCTAAAACTTAAATATCTAGACAGATGTTATCTACTTTAAGGACATCACCGGCTTTGGCTGAGGATGAAAATGCTCTGGTATCCAAAAACTTTAGTCATACTTTGGAACTTAAATTTCACCTGCTGTAATCTGAAAATTACCTTTTCCCAAATATATATTCCTTTTCCTGAAAAAACCGTACATGCTCCAAGGCTAAATTTTTGTACCCTTGTCAGATAACACTGAACAACAAAAATTAAATTTTTTTTTGTCTCAGAAAGAAAAAAAATGCGTTTCTGATGGTATTTTTTTCTCCTGAATTCAGATATGATATCGGATTTTCTGCATCACGCAAGGTTTCCGAGTGACAGGCATTTATAATTTCAAACACTTCTACATTCTTAACTACCAATATTCTAACATTCGGACTCACCTAGAAATTAAAAAAATGGCGATTTTCTGCTATATTTTGCCTCTGGAGCATCCCTCTTGATGGTTCAACAATAATCGGAGAGCATATTAGGATTATATTTGCCTTGATATCTCTTTTCCATACCCCTCCGAAGGAGTGTCGCCTTGCCGTGGCGGAGGGGCTCAGTACCCGATCCAGACGGCCTACTAAGTGAGTCTTCGTGACCACTGGTGGGCAAGAGGTGAGGGGAAGCTAACAACATTCCAAACGGGTAGATGAGGCTCGTTAGTCTTGGTCGACAACTCATCTAGGAGAAGAGGACTCCGAAATCAAACTCCCCCAGGGGAACCTACCACGGTAGGTCCGGGTTTGGCGCACCCGGGGCCCCGAGCTGCTCACTATCACTTCACCCCCTCCACCTTCATTAACTGTGCCACGTGCAGCATTTTATGTTGCTTTTATATCACCCTCTTCCTCTTCTAGGTTTATTCCGATTATTAGTTAGTAAGGCCTTAGTTTTATAACTCCTGTCTCACCAGCAGGGATCTTTCCTATCTCCGTGGTCCTGTCCCACGGTTTTCAGCGCGGCCCCCGACATGTGTGCTCTTCGGAGGTCTCAGGCGCGAAGGTTGTGCGGACCCTTCACACTGCCCCCATGTGTAGCCTTAGGTGCGGAGCCCGTCCACACGTCATGTACACCCACGTAGCTCCTTGAGGGCACGGCCGGTGTTAATCTCCCGACGGCCGCGTGCCGTCGGGTTAGTATCACCGGCCGGACGTGTTACCGCTGACGGAGCCCCGGTGTAATCAACCCGAAGTCCCCTGAATCCACGCTGACTCCGTTGAGGCTGCGTGTGCTAAAGCGGGGAGCCACAGGCGGTTATTCCTGTGGTGGGGGCATAAAACCGGGGTGTCACGTGGTGAACGGTTTACCCATGCGGACAAGCAGTGGAGATCGGAGGGTAGCTCCTCTGAAGTACGCCTTGAGGTCAGTCATGGAGGGGTCTCCATGGCGGCACAGACCGTGGAGATTTTGGTGTCTTTTATCCTTTGACCCCCGGATGGCAGGCTGACGCCGACGGTTCCGGATGGGGGTCCAAATAATCATGTCTCCGCGCAACCCCTCTTCCTTTGACCCTTTCTTAGTTTTGACTTTGGCATGTGACGGGAAAACGATAAAGGACCTTAGCCCATTTTACATAAAACGAGAAGTCGACAGAATATGTGGCCCGGTTAAGAACGCGACCAGAGTTCGAGACGGTACGCTGTTGATCGAAACCAACACGGCAGACCAGACTCAGAAACTTTTAAAGGCGAGTTTGTTGGGCTCCTACCCAATTCGGGTAGCCCCACACAAATCGCTCAACACATGTAGGGGAGTTGTCACCACCTCCAGTCTGGACAATCTGTCGAACGATGAGATTACCACCTGTCTCTCCGACCAGCGTGTGTGTCAGGCTTACCGTCTTACCCGAAAGCAGGATGGCAAGGATGTACCTTTGCGTACGGTGTTTCTGACGTTCAGAGGAACTAAATTGCCCGAGTATATCTTTTGTGGCTACGAACGTGCCGCCGTGCGCCAGTATGTGCCGAACCCCATGCGTTGTTTTAGGTGCCAACGGTTCGGCCATACAAAGACCCTGTGCAATAATCCTGCTATATGTGAGCGCTGTGGTTTAGCAGCCCATGAGGACCCGACATGTACACGGGATCCCCTCTGTGTAAACTGTGAAGGGAAGCATCCATCCAGCTCGCGTCAGTGTGCGAAGTTCCTGGATGAGAAGTGCATACAAGAATTGCGCGTGAAAGAACATCTCACGTTTCCAGAAGCGCGTCGTCGCTTTGAGCAGCTGAAACCTGCTACCACCACAGGTTATGCCTTGGCTGCCCGACGCGCTCCTGCCAGCAGCGTAGCGATCCAGCACGTTCCTGTGTCAGATGCTTCTACACAGACTGAACTACCTGCGAATACCCCTTCACTGTCTCGTGCCACAGCTGCACCTGCTACTACATCTATAGCCGTGCAGACACCAGCTCACAAGACAACTAGCCGCAGCCAGCCTGTTGACAGCCATTATTCTAGGCCTTCTGGTCGCGCCAGCAGTCGCACATCGTCCATGAAGTCCCGCTCCCGCTCTCGTTCAGCGAGCCGCCGGGGATCTTCAGACTCCCGGACGTCGGCAGAGTCACCAGACGATGGCGAATTTAACCTACCCCGTCCGAAGTCGGTTAAGGTAAAGATGAAAAAGAAAAAGATGAAGACGAATCCCTAATTCTTCTTTACCATGGAAATAATCCAGTGGAATGTTAATGGGTTCCGCGCACGTGTTCCGGACGTACAGCATCTCGTTTCGCAACGGTCTCCATCAATCGTCTGTCTACAAGAAACGCATTTGCACCCTAACCACGCATTACAACTTCGTGGTTTTTCGGCATTTAGACATGACTCTGCAGCTGATAGGCGAGCCAGCGGGGGTGTTGCTATCCTGGTGGCGCATGATATCTCTGCCACCAGTGTGCCACTCAACACGCCGCTACAAGCTGTAGCGGTGCGTGTGCAGCTGCAGAGCCTCTGTTTCTCCCTTTGCAATGTCTATTTGCCACCGGTCAGTGTCGTACACACGAACGATCTTCGGGCTCTCTTGGCACAGATTCCGCCACCGCTCATCTTTCTCGGCGATCTGAATGCCAAGCACTCTTATTGGGGCTCCGACATTGACGATGCCCGTGGGTGCCTTGTAGCAGACGTTTTCCATATGTCCGGCCTAGTCATATTAAACACTGGCGTGCCTACTTACTTATCATCTGCCTATGGTACACACTCCGCACTTGACGTTTCTTTTAGCAGTCCGTCACTGGTACCTCTACTCGACTGGTCGGTACTTTCCGACTTATTTGGCAGTGATCATTACCCCATTAGCATTCACTTATCGGGCCACAATTCTGTGCCAACACGCTTTCCTCACTGGATTATTTCCAAGGCTGACTGGGGGAATTTTCGTTCCCTCATTCACCTAACCGACGATGGTTTTACCACCATTGACGACATGGTGGAGTATTTTACTTACTCTATCCTTCGTGCAGCGGATTCCAGCATTCCTCGTGGTTCCACTACACCTCGTCACGTTCCTGTGCCTTGGTGGTCCGAGGAATGCCGTTTGGCTACTAAAGCACGCAAGCGTGCATTGCGTATCTTTACATTACATCCTACGCAGGCGAACTTTGTCGCTTTTAAGCGTGCTCGTGCTAGGGCAAGATTTATACTTCGAGACGCAAAACGCAAATCGTGGGAAAAGTATGTATCTTCTCTTTCCCGTCGAAGTTCGGCGCAAAAGGTGTGGACTGCTGTTCGGCGAATGTACGGCAAGTGTCGCCGGACGACCATCCCCGGCCTTGCCGTACAGGGCTCCCGTTACACCAGCGAGCAGGACATCGCCGACGCCCTTGCCGAGTATTTTGCCTGTACTAGCCAAACCCAAAGCTATGATAGAGCGTTTTTAGCTATCAAGGAATCTGCGGAGCAGATAGGCCTTAGTTTTAACAGTGCCCAAAGTGAACCGTACAATGCACCATTTACCGAGGCGGAGCTAGCACATTCCTTGTCCCTAGCAAAGAATTCTTCTCCCGGTCCTGATGACATCCACCGCCAAATGCTGCTTCATCTTCCACCTGCAGCTCTTTCCTTCATGTTGAGCATGTATAACCGCATCTGGCATCAGCAGGTTTTTCCGTCTTCCTGGCGAGAGGGCATTGTCATCCCTATCCCTCGACCAGGAAAAGACCGGACACTTCCCTCTAGCTACCGCCCTATCTGCCTGACGAGTGTCGTCTGCAAGACCTTGGAACGGATGATTAACACTCGCTTAGTGTGGTGGCTAGAGACGAATAACCTGCTGAGCAATGTTCAGTGCGGATTTCGTCGCTATCGCTCCAGTGTCGACAACCTGACGCGCATGGAGGCATACATACAGAATGCGTTTCTCCTGAAGCAGCATGTCGTGGGTGTCTTCTTTGATCTGGAGAAGGCCTACGATACTACTTGGCGCTATGGCATTCTCCGTACTCTCCACGGTTATGGTTTGCGCGGTCACTTAGCCGTTTTCCTTTTTAACTTTTTACTCATTCGCCGTTTTCGTGTCCGTATAGGCAACACGCTGTCTCAAGAGAAGATCCAGGAGAATGGTGTACCCCAGGGATCCGTCCTCAGTGTCACACTTTTCGCAGTTGCCATTAATGGCATCACTAGTGTTGTTCGTAGCGGTATCCCGATGTCGCTGTATGTTGACGACTTTGCGATCTACTATCGCTCTTATAGTTTGGAGCACATCGAGCGTCAACTGCAGCTGACCATAACCTCCATCGCCGAGTGGGCATTACGCACGGGCTTTCGGCTGTCCCCTACGAAAACACAGTGTCTACACTTTCACCGACTGCGAGGAGTACACCCTCCTCCCGATCTTCATCTGCGCGACACACGTCTTCCTTTTGTACCGCACCTTAAGTTCTTGGGCTTACACCTCGACAGTAAACTCACTTGGGAGCACCATATCCGCTATCTTCGTGCTTCGTGCGATCGTTCGCTTCGGGTACTCAGGGTCTTATCTGGGGCATCTTGGGGCGGCGACCGCACCGTCATGTTGAGGTTGTATGGCTCTCTGGTCCGGTCCAAATTAGACTACGGCTGTTTTATTTATGGCGCGGCGTCTGCGTCTAAACTCCGGCTTTTAGACACAGTACATCACACTGGTATCCGTCTCGCTACTGGGGCTTTCCGCACCAGCAGAATCGATTGTCTGTATGCTGATTCTGGCGAACCTCCACTGTCTGTTCGACGCTCTTTATTACTTTGTTCTTACGTGGCAAGGCTGGCCGCCCATCCAGGTCACCCTTCGTTTCCACCCGTGTTGCGTCCAGACCTCGCGCACCGTTATATGCGAAATACAACCATCTCCCGTCCAAGTGGTATCCGGTTTCGTGAACTGCTTGCTGCACACGCCCTTCGACTGCCAGCCGTAGAGCGGCATTCACGTGGCCGATGTCCTCCCTGGCAACTCCAGCGCGCACGCTTTGACCTGGAGTTGTCGGGCTGTGTTAAGATAGCTACCCCTCATTCCGTGTTTCGCCAACTATTCAGGGAACTACTGGGGCGATACCGGACTTCCTGTCCGGTATTTACCGATGGGTCCCAGATGGGTAGTTCGACGGGTTGCGCCTTTATATACAACGGTGACGCTCATACGTACCGCCTACCGGACGCCAGTTCAGTATTTACCGCCGAGTTGTTTGCCATATTTTATTTCCTCCTTTTTATCTCCAGTTCAGGTCCTGGAAGTTTTATAGTTTGTTCCGATTCTTTTAGCGCTCTCCAGGCCCTGCAACAGTTTATCGGCACCTCGGCATTGGTTGTTAAAATCCAGACGTTGATTTCTCAGCTACTGTCTCGCGGATACCAGTTTGTTTTTACGTGGATCCCAGGCCATGTGGGTATTCCGGGTAACGATGCGGCGGATGCGGCTGCAAAGTCTGCATGTCGCCTTCCGGAGTATTCCACCCGTACGCTCCGCTATATAGATGTGCAGAAATATTTCCGTCGCCATCTATTTGCTCTCTGGCAGGAATCTTGGGAAGCGTTATCTGGCACTCAATTACGGACAATCAAGGACACGGTACAACCCTGGCATACCAGCTGCAGGAATTCCAGGCGGGAAGAAGTGGTCTTAACCCGCCTGAGGATAGGCCATACCCGAGCCACGCATGGACACCTTTTGCGTGGTGATCCGGAGCCTGTCTGTACGACGTGTAATATTCCAATCTCCGTCGCACATGTCCTTCTTGATTGTCCGCGATACGCTCGTGAGCGCCAGTCTGTTGGCCTGGGCCTTACACTGTCGTCAGTTTTAGGCAACGACCCAGTATCTGTAAATACAGTGCTGCGGTTTTGTTCCACAATTGATTTTATGAAGCAAGTGTAAGGATATTTTATTTTAGAGATTTTAGCCTTTTAGATGGTCGTATTTCTGGGTTTTTTAACGTTTTAGTGTTTTTTACTTTGTAGCAATTTTAAGTTTCTGTTTTTAGCATTTTAAATGAAACGTTTTAATAGTTGTTTAGAGGTTTTTTATCTATATTAACCGTAGATTTTTAGTTTTTAATGGGTGATGTTTTTAACACTTGACAGTATGTAATTTTACTTCTGGACTCGGGGCCCTAATGACCAAGTTGTCGACGGGCCCTTAAACCCGACACACTCACTCACTCACTCACTCTTTTCCATAGCTGAAAGCTCCTGATGAAAGTGTTCCCCATGCTCATCGCTCACTGCACCAAGATATTCCGGGAAGAAATGTAGGTGCGAGTGCAGGAAGTACTCATCATGCATTAGTGATCGTATTTGTAGACCCACAAATATCCCTTTTTTTAATTTTTGCTTCACTAATTTTAGGAAATTAGCCGGGATTTGAAACACGGATTTAGTGCTTAAAGCAGTCGCTCGATAAGCTGAAGATCCGTGATTCGATTTCCAGCTATGGCATTGAATTTTTCGGTCCCGATTCCAACTCTTATACATTGCCCACACACGGCTTGTGTGTTTTAGAACACCAGCAGTAAATAAATAATAATTACCATTTAAGGGTTACTTTAACCCGGGACATAAAGTACTTACAATTTGTAAGTCGCCCTTGGAGTATTTACCTATCTCTGATGTGAGATTCCCTTGTGGTCTACCGGGAAAGTACGAATCGGAGCGTAATATCATACTGGCAAGTTGGTCGTGGTAGCTTAGTGTTAAAGTAGCCACTCGATAAGCGGAAGATCCCGGCTATGGCATTGAATTTTTCAGTCCTGATTCCACGTCTTATTAATGATCAAAGTTAGGTGCCTAGAAAGTGTAACGTATATCTGAGAAAAACAAAGAAGTAAATGTTTATGTGAGGTATATCTGCTTAATAAATATTACGTTTGAATCGTGTGCTAATTTGTCTGTTGTCAATTAGTACCACTCAGAGCTATATGTCTCATTCAGAAATAACACCTGAATTGAGAGCAATTACATGGATCATGAAAACTTTTCTCTTCCTGAAATTATGTGTTCAGTTTAGAAACTAATAATTAAAGCACATAGGTCATGGGTAATATTCAGGCCCTTAATCAACAAATGGGATCACGATAAGAAATGGTTCCAAGTTTAAGCATTTACTGCGTACCTCCGAGTTATAAAATGTCTTAGTTACTTGAGGAGTAGATCTTCGAAACTTCTGAATGTCAAAAGTTTAACCAATTCCCGCGTTCGTTATTCCAAGCATGAAGTCGGCTAATGTTTTAAATACATTTTTGTAATGCCAACTTCAAGCTGTGGATATACGTTTTCCTTACTTTTCCACTATAGTGCTTCCTCACGAACTCATTTCCGTTGTAATAAAGGCGAAGTGAGTGGGGGAAAATCTTCCCCACTTTGGTTTGTCCCACTGCATTACACGCTGATTTCTATGGAAATGCTGAGTGTACTTAAGACGAACGATCGGTAAACATTTAAATACACAGTTTGGAATTAGCACGTTTTTCTAGGAATACCTTAACGTAAATGTTCTTATCGGACTGAAAATGAGGGAGTTATATCAATGATTACATTAACGTGAATGGAGCACGTGATAGTGCTTTTAAGATTTGACATTTGATGGGCATATGTTAATAAAATCACAAAATATGCATTTTAATTTAAAATATAGCTCCTTCATGAAGAATACATGTGTAACATTTTACACTGGCGAAGATGTATGGAGTTTTGAGTGTCATTTTCTCCATGGTAGCAATTTAGAATGTTTCAACATTTAAAATTCTCCTTACGATGCAATGCTCTAGTAGGAGTTCCTTAATATACACTAACATTTTGTTTTTATTTATTATTGTGAACCAAAGGTGTTACCCCAGCAATATACCTTCCTGCACATATTGCTAATTGTATCTGAAACCTGATTTTTTAATACGTGCAATACTAAAATTCCGAGAATTTCATTATCTCTCTCATTTTGAGAATTTACTCCTTGTGCGTTCCCAAAATACTGCCACTTCAACATTAGTGAATTCCTGGGAGCATGTGCTAACTCTCCACGGCCTCGTACTAATTGACTTTCCTTAACATAAAGCTCGCTATTCACCTCATGACAAAATTTTACGTTGCTTAGCTAATGACTGTAATTCATGCTAAATACATTATGCATTGATTTTGTCGTACGGAAATTATGTATTACAGTTATTTACCTAACTACTTATAATTTATTTATAAAATCATAAATCTTAACCATTAATAGTATTGGTATAACATTTATGGACGGTAATTAATTTCAACTGCACTATTAATTATCTTATCTTACGCACAAAGAATTGCGTAATTTCTAAGTCAGCCTTAATAGTTTACTAAGCATTGTCCAAGCAGCACTTTGAATAATAGAAATGCTGGAACAAATTGGGAAAACTGGAGTATGAAGTTCAACATTATGTTTTACCTATATGTAGAGGGCGGAAGAATGTGTAATAAGCCACAAGTTTAGTACATATGGATTCTACTGTTGCTACTCGTACATGTACACTACCGCAGACGTCCGCTGATGCGCGTATACATATATACGACGGCTGCGCGGTACCGGCTACGTCATTCATTCTCCGTATCCAACTAGCCTGCATCGCATGTGACCGCGCTCTACTTACATGAAGCAACACCGATTAAATAACCATTTGTGGCGTTAAAATTGTTAATATTAAAGAGCCAATTGTTTGGCATGAAGATAGAAAATATACATACAATAAAAACACAAAATATTAGAAAATATTTTCACAAAGTTCCCAGATAATTATATTGCTTTCTACGCACTATCTCATAAAATTTGTGAGCTAAGTAAACTTGCCACTTTAAAGCTCCACGCCTCACATATAGACTGCTGATTTTCCCATTCTTTTCATATCCCGTAAAATCAGAGTAAAGCTCCATAGCTTGTCCGGTACTAAAAATTAGGAACTTCGTGCGGAGTTCTTAAAGTCTGAATATGTAGAACATTTCTTATGCCTGCGTATCTCGGTAACTCGATATCTGTGAAGCTCTTATACAGCTAATGTTAGTTCATTGAGTCTACTAGCAAACATCAGCTTACTAAAATTTAAAGAAATAAGCATACGCTTGGAACTTTAAAACTAAGGGTACATATTTTAGAGGGACCCATCAAAACCGGCAGAACACCGCAAATAGTCCTCTGTGGCACTTTCTGTTTCGTAAGTGACTCCTGGGAGAGGAAGATGGGGATGAGAGAGAGATCCGAAGGATGACCCCAAGTCTTCAAAATCGAACAAATCCGCCACCGCTCAAATCCGTCCAGAAGCTCCGCGCGGCTTGATTAGTGAGTACCCGGAGGACGGTTTCGTGAGGAATCCACCAATACCAGGGAGAAGCTTTCTCCACCGTCCAGCCGAAGCACGCTTAATACAGTCGCCTGGTCCTTTCACCCTGAAAAAAGTGATAATAGTGATGCTAATGCTACTGATGGTTATGATGAAGTAAATGACGAACAGGAAAATCGTGGTAGAGGAAATAACGCCTTAACCCCGAAGAAACCGCGAAAAACCATGGAGGGAGAGGGCGCTTGCCCGGAATCGAACCCAGAACCTCCCGAATGCCAGCTTCCCACATTAACGTGGAAGCACCTCGCTCCATAATTTTAAGTTTCATTTCATCAACTGAATTAGCCCCTGCTTAGCTCAATGTTACGGGTAGGTATCTCCGGAGTGACACAGGAAATCTCGGAATCTTAGCCTTATGCAGCAGAACAAGAGTGTAGAGTAAAGGCTGAGAGATTTGTAGTGGTACCATTCTCTCATCTGGTCCTGGTGTGGTAATTACACTTAGTTCATTTCACGCTGCGAGGTTCAGCCTTTCTATGAAAACTTCGCTCCTTGGCAAATGGATTGTACTTTGGGGACAGCTTGACTACATTTCCTACGGCCAGCATGCGCCCGTTTCACGCTCTGAATTAAAATGTGTCCATTATGTCCAAGAAATGTTTATGGGGCGCTTCTTAGGCCGCCATGTACACAAACCGTACTGCGGGCTTTCAAGATCTCGCACTCCAACTTCACCTTTCACCCAATTTTTAGTAATATCTACCAAGAGTGAAATGAGATTCGTAAGCAATGTTTAGTAGGTTTTAACTACAGTTTTTAACGAGTTTCCGAGGGAGTAAACGTTTCAAGAGGCAAACAGCTTACGTTTATCTGAAAATTATCTGTAACATTTTTCAAAACGCCTGAAATCAAAAATAATTCTTAGTATTCAAAGTTGATATACGGTAGCCACGCAAGATCTTCAATATAAAGATTGAAATGTTACAGGATATACAATGGAGATGGAAACCTTGCGCACTGCGACCAATGTGAGATCCATATCGGCTACTATCCCTTAGGAGGAAGGGATGAATTGAAGGAACCACAGGAAGCTGCAAATATGTGTGGCAGTATCTTAACAGTTCCTATCGCGAACACCCTTCCCAGTAATGTAGCTGCCCAGAGAGATTGACAAACGATCCGTCAAATTAGAAGGCCCTCTAGTGTTCATGAGAAAATGTCTTTCTTTAGAACAACCATCTGTTCCATCAGTCTTGCGCCGCCATGCACCACAAAACTTGAAACATCTAAAACATAAGAAGGAAACAGAGTGAAAGGGAATTGAGGTAGACGAATAACCATCCCAGTGTTCGCCTTGTCGACCAGGGAAAGCAACGGAAAAGTTCAAGATCAGAGTGGGCGATGACGGGAATCGAATCCGGCATCTCCCAAATGCAGGTCTCAGAGCTTACCGCTGACTCAGAAATGTCATAGTAATAATCATCCTAATGGTACTAACACTAAATTTTCCTAAGTAATAATGAATTATAATTTAAAACTAACATACTGAGACATATCCAGTATGAAATATAACACTTAAACCATTTTGAAGATACAGATACCTTTAAGACGGAAGTAATATTGGAAAAATCAGTATCTGTAGAAAAATATAGTCAGAAACCCCATCTAATATGCATTAATTAAGGAGATTTCACTAGCAAAACATAACATCTTAAGCGATGGACGTAAGTATCTTGTGGACTACTTTTTGTTAAAACGTGCAGAATCGTAGCATATTTTAATTCTTCGTTCTTTTAATGATTGGAAGGAACAAAAGTTTATGCTCTCCTTTATGGTTGGTGGAAGATACTGCTTCGGCCAAACGCTTTCCAGAGATTCTACATAATTAGTGTATCAAATATGTCTAACACAATTATTGTCAATAGCTGTTTTGTGGGAAAAAAAAAAAAAAAAAACAAAAAACAAAAAAAAAAAAAAAAAAAAAAAAAAACAGTTCATGTCAAATATTTGGAGCCATCTAGATCGTTGTCACGCAAGAATTCTGTGAACAATGCTGTAGCACCTTTTTGTCCTAATTTGAATTGATTTAACCTCAATTTAACGTTAAAATGTCTTGCAAAATTTAATTTCTAAGAGAAACTTGGCAACACCACGGACCATTCAAAAGTTTCCTGTCGCGTGTTCTTACCTTGATGGTTGAACCGCCAGCACATTCGGATGGAGGGGAGGTATCGCCTGGCGTTACTAAAATGAGGGGAAACGGAAAGGTAGACGACAAGTTCATGTGCCAGGTGTAAGCATTGGTGGGTGGAGTGGCAGCTTTAGCTGCCATTTATGACAAGGTCATTAGCTTTTTTTCAGCCCAATAATCTTAACAGGAGCGCATTAGTTTTAGGGAAATGAGAGGGAAGACTTTTACTTATTTCAGTATTAAAATCGATTAATGTTGTTTTGGCTCGTAATGCCTGATGTTAGTTACGATGTACATTATTGAGAAAATCTGTATCTCTTCATGTCAACGTTGTTTTAACCCTAAAACAAACCTGACTTCTATCGTTTCATTTTTCTGCTTATTTTCTGAACATTCAGATGGTCGGGGGCTTTGACAGATATGTGGATTCGTTGCGCTGGAGTAGGCCCTTGCACCTGAAGGCAGATAGAACAAATCTCTCTTGGCAGTAAGGTTAGACTGCTAATTCAATGTCTCATTTACACTACTACTCCTCTGCTTTTTGGTCTTAGTGAGTATCCAATACCTGATCTATCCCGGTTGTGTAGGGTCTGGGCTTGAACAACTCAGTTCACTACAATTGGTGGAGGAGCCACATACAGATTTACAGTGACCTCTTTTGTCTCTCTCTCTCTCTCCATTTCAGTCTCTCTCTCTCTCTCTCTCTCTCTCTCTGCCCCTCCACTATAATATACCGAGTCCCTGCAGTATCACATCTCAGTTCCGTGTTCTTGTAAAATTGCCAAATCTAAATAAATATATAAATAAATAAAAAAAACTATCAATACGGGAAGCTTCAGCCTCGCTTCCAAATGCACCGGTACTTACGGATACATCGTTTGTATCAACCACATGGAAGTCCAAACACTTACTTTCGCACCCGAATTATCCTCTTTAATGGAGTATCAGATCAGATTCAGAATTTAGTTAGTAAAGGAAATCGATATAGGTCTAACTAGAAAGAAAGACTGAGAAAGGAAATAAAGAACTTCTCATTTTAATTACAAGTTGAAGAATGACGGAGAAAGGTAGCAATTTGTTTGGGTCACGCAAAGTAGTGCTGATGGCTATTGGAATGTCGTGTGTTTTAAGCCCGAAGGGTTGAACAAATGATTTAATTACAGCAGTTGCCGGGAGCTGAAGTCGATTTTCATGCAACTTTGAGCTCTAGTGTTCACGCTACCAAGCCACCTTCCACCAAACTTCGTGAGAAGGTTGTCATGTACAAATCACTTGATTCTGGCAATCATGAAATCGGAGGAAACGTTCTTGCTTTATGATAGGTTTAATTGGACGAAGAACTATTTGAAATAATTATTAATATCAGTATCCCTTGTGACAAATTTGATGCTCCCGGGGTAGCATTACTGGCCACACAGTACGATCTTGGTTAGCAGATAAGGACATTTTTATTACAACAGTAGAACCAGAGTGTGTGTGATCTACCTTGAGGTCCAAGTGAACAAACCGAAAAGTATATGATGAAGAATTAGCTACTGCTGGTGAAATGTGTTAGGTGGCCGGAGAATTATGTCTCTCCTCTATAGTATCTGCCCATTGCTCATGACTAGGGTTCGAACCTTTACACACCTATCGCGAAATGAGAAGATAAGTTAGCTCCACATTGGCAGAGCGTGACGTCATTGCGTGAGTACAAGACACACAAAACACACTGCTTAGTGCATAGTGTCTCTGAAATGTGTTCACTAGTTTCACACAGTAAAATGCCTGCAGTACGAAAATCGAAATATTCAAGTATTGCTGAACTTGTACAAGAATTTAGGAGTGAACATTCTAATGCAAATGGTGACAACGTCGAATGTAAGTTATGCAAAAACTTTATCTACAACGCTCCTACATCGACTGTACTTGCCTCCGCTCTATTGTAACATGTGAGAGACTGATCCCTCTCACTTTCTATAGTCCAAACTTCGCAAAGATTTGTTTCCAGTATGAAAATTCGGTTCCTACTCATGATGAATGTTTACGTGGCTCATGCAGTGGCCATACTGTGGAGGTCTGGTGGGTAAATTGACTACACTTGTAGAAATCCATGTAAAATATGCACCTCAGCTTTCAAGCATCTTTATATTTCTGCTGTACGCAAATATCCCACATTTATCTTTCTAAGAAAATATGAAAACTAAGGGATTTGCAGAATTTTAAGTGAAAATCTGGCTTTTTATATAATATTTGTTTAGTCCTTTAGCATTTCCAGCATTCGCCCCTTTTGTTATCGCACCAACAACAATAGGAAGCCTCCACTGCTAGTAATTTGCAAAAATATACAGTTCAATGCTTTTGGTAGAGTCGTTTGAGTGAAATAATATCGTCTCTTGATAATAAATGTTAGTGTAACTGAATATCACACTGTGATTGTAATTTTTACAACTTTTGTGACGAAGTTATTTGTTTTAACTCTTTGATTAGTTTTATTGGTTTCATACTATACTTGGTATCCAAGTGTATGCTAATCAGCCAAAGTGTGAGGGAAAAGTACTCTAATCTTCGCAAAAGTTAAAGGCATACGGAGGCGGGCCGTACTGCAGACTCCAGCGAATCCTAAGCTTGCCCCTCCTTCCAGCGCTGCCAAATGTGGTACATGCATTTCACGCGGCTGAACGTGCTCTTATGTACAGAACCTCTGCCGGTACATGCACTTCGCTTGACAATAGCGCTCCGCTTGAGCATTGGCCAGCGTTCACATGCCGTTAACTTTTGCGAGCAGTATAAATAGCTCCTGTTAGTTAGACCTATAAAATTACACCCTACAACACCTTTACTGACGGATCACCAAGTAGGAATAAATCTAACAAAGTTGGACAACTCCCAGTTGGACCTGTAAAATCAATGTGAGGTATATATCCATTGCAAGTGGCATCTCGTCAAGAAGTAGCTGCAGGACTTGGTATTGAATGGAATACCATTGCGTATACATGTACACCATTAAGGAAATGAATGACAACCGTCTCCCACAGTATTTGTCTAAAGGCATCATGCAAAGTATATTGTGATAAATCACATAAAACAGCTACAAAGGGTGAAGTGAATATCCGTCATCGACTTAAGGATATAATTTTAATAAACAAAATATAAACATAAAACGCTTCATTTCTAAAATAATGTTTGCTTATAAGCCGCGTGTTTTAAATAATGTAAACGCGTATAACAGAACTGTACTGAAGAATTTTTGTGTTCGAAGCTTAGGGTATCTTATTTATACTTACATATCGATTCGTATATTTCATTTTGTGTAACACATTTGATGACTGCTTGTTGTTCTGCGGGGATTCCCCCCTCCCCCTTTAAGATTACGTATTTATAAACACACTTTTCCTGGCGAGATTTTTCGCCACTTATCACAAATACGTTGTAGTAATCTCGTTTGATCATATCTATCTGCTGTTTTGACATTTGCACATTTATTGTTTATGACAGTAAATTTTCACGTGTACTTAATTACTCAGCATAAAGCCCATCAGCATTTTTATTATACCTAACGTTGACGTTTAGTCATTGCTGCGATTGGCAGTCTATTTCGTAACGTCATGCTATCGACTCACAAGGTTCCAAAGTGTCGATTCTAACAATCCAAACTCGTGGTATTTCATTCCACTGTTAATAACTGTGGAATGAAATACATCTGAACGTATTTTGCTATCGCATAATTTGGATTAGAGTTTTAGATAAAATATGAGATACTGGAGTTTATTCACAGCTGTTTTGAATATGCTAAGGAACATCCCAAGGAATACGTGATAGTTGATGTTATATGTGCGTCACCCTTAACACAGTTTTCTGTCTCGTTATCCAATATTGAACTATGAGATCCTTTCTTAGGGTAGGCATGGGTGTGAGGATAAACAGCTTGAATTGAGTTGACTGATAAATTTAATTGATTATTTAGTGATCTAATTGAAGTCAGTTGCCGACTGATTGAGAATGAAGAATTAAACGGTTCCTGAATCTTATCGCTCAAAATTGTGACTATTAAATAATATCTGCTAACTTCTAATGTTCATACCTTACAGTTTAAAAATAAGTGCTTCCTAATAACAACTCAAAATGTGAGTCTTAGAAATGCTATAGGGAAGGTGCTCTGAGGTAACCTCTTAATCGATATAACCCAAAGCGCTGTGGCTGCCTAGAGCTGATCACAGTAAGCACTTCTGCAAAACTATAAAAGTCCAAGGAAAACGCGCGAGTTTCGGAAATACATAGAAGCTCCATATATTAATAATCACTCTTGCATGATCTTCTTGCAGAATCTTCTTGCACGATCCAATCTTAAGCCCCATCTTATTCTCATATTAATGGTTATTGTTACACTACTGACACGTTAAATTCCAAGAACTCGTTTGCGCTTAAAGCTTTCAGAAATGTTTTAGGTGTCTTAGTAACGTCTGCGGTCACAACTGACTTCCATGTACCTGATCTTTAAGCTAATGGCATTCTTGTCGACTAGTTTCGCCAGAACGCTAATTAATTGGCCTAGATTTACTAAGGAACTCGCTAATCACCTTATCTAATCTAAGGAACCTGCTAATCACCGTATCTAACCTAAGGAACCTGCTAATCACCGTATCTAACCTAAGGAACCTGCTAATTATCTTATCTAAGCTAAGACAGTTGCTAATTACCTTACCTAACCTATAGAACCTGATAATTACCTTATCTAAGCTAAGAACTTGCTAATTACCTTATCTATGCTAAGAACTTGCTATTTACCTTATCTAAGCTAAGAACTTGCTAATTACCTTATCTAAGCTAAGAAATTTGCTAATTACCTTACCTAACCTATAGAACCTGATAATTACCTTATCTAAGCTAAGAACTTGCTAATTACCTTATCTAAGCTAAGAACTTGCTAATTACCTTACCTAACCTATAGAACCTGATAATTACCTTATCTAAGCTAAGAACTTGTTAATTACCTTATCTAAGCTAAGAAATTGCTAATTACCTCACCTAACCTATAGAACTTGCTAATTACCTTATCTAAGCTAAGAAATTGCTAATTACCTTATCTAAGCTAAGAAATTGCTAATTACCTTATCTAAGCTAAGAACTTGCTAATTACCTTATCTAAGCTAAGAAATTGCTAATTACCTCACCTAACCTATAGAACCTGATAATTACCTTATCTAAGCTAAGAACTTGCTAATTACCTTACCTAACCTATAGAACTTGCTAATTACCTTATCTAAGCTAAGAACTTGCTAATTACCTTATCTAAGCTAAGAAATTGCTAATTACCTTATCTAAGCTAAGAACTTGCTAATTACCTTATCTAAGCTAAGAACTTGCTAATTACCTTACCTAACCTATAGAACCTGATAATTACCTTATCTAAGCTAAGAACCTGATAATTACCTTATCTAAGCTAAGAACTTGCTATTTACATTATCTAAGCTAAGAACTTGCTAATTACCTTATCTAAGCTAAGAAATTTGCTAATTACCTTACCTAACCTATAGAACCTAATAATTACCTTATCTAAGCTAAGAACTTGCTAATTACCTTATCTAAGCTAAGAACTTGCTAATTACCTTACCTAACCTATAGAACCTGATAATTACCTTATCTAAGCTAAGAACTTGCTAATTACCTTATCTAAGCTAAGAACTTGCTAATTACCTTACCTAACCTATAGAACCTGATAATTACCTTATCTAAGCTAAGAACCTGATAATTACCTTATCTAAGCTAAGAACTTGCTATTTACATTATCTAAGCTAAGAACTTGCTAATTACCTTATCTAAGCTAAGAAATTTGCTAATTACCTTACCTAACCTATAGAACCTAATAATTACCTTATCTAAGCTAAGAACTTGCTAATTACCTTATCTAAGCTAAGAACTTGCTAATTACCTTACCTAACCTATAGAACCTGATAATTACCTTATCTAAGCTAGGAACTTGCTAATTACCTTACCTAACCTATAGAACTTGCTAATTACCTTATCTAAGCTAAGAACTTGCTAATTACCTTATCAAAGCTAAGAAATTGTTAATTACCTTATCTAAGCTAAGAACTTGCTAATTACCTTATCTAAGCTAAGAAATTGCTAATTACCTTACCTAACCTATAGAACCTGATAATTACCTTATCTAAGCTAAGAACCTGATAATTACCTTATCTAAGCTAAGAACTTGCTATTTACCTTATCTAAGCTAAGAACTTGCTAATTACCTTATCTAAGCTAAGAAATTTGCTAATTACCTTACCTAACCTATAGAACCTGATAATTACCTTATCTAAGCTAAGAACTTGCTAATTACCTTATCTAAGCTAAGAACTTGCTAATTACCTTACCTAACCTATAGAACCTGATAATTACCTTATCTAAGCTAAGAACTTGCTAATTACCTTATCTAAGCTAAGAAATTGCTAATTACCTTACCTAACCTATAGAACCTGATAATTACCTTATCTAAGCTAAGAACTTGCTAATTACCTTACCTAACCTATAGAACTTGCTAATTACCTTATCTAAGCTAAGAACTTGCTAATTACCTTATCTAAGCTAAGAAATTGCTAATTACCTTATCTAAGCTAAGAACTTGCTAACTACCTTGTCTT